>JASDQU010241928.1:15437-28233 GCA_032191745.1 Picea mariana
TATCGAAATTCAATATTGCAAATATTAAAACTAATGAAGGAGGATGTGATTTCCTCATCATTTATGTAAACAAACATCTAGAAGGATAGAGTTTCTTATTTTTTGGCATGAATCTATTTCAAGCAAATAGTTAGTGATCTTAGTGATTAGTTATAGATTATGTGGATACGATTGTGGATCTGAGATGATCCACGTGGTTGTACTTATCCTTTATATTTAATCATGTGGGAATAGAATAGAGGTAGCCATAAATTGTAATATCAAGCCAAGGATTAGAATAGAAGTGCAAAACTCCTACACAATTTGATTTTAATGAAATTTGTGTGTATCATGTGCTAAATCACTGTGTTTCCTGCAAGCTTGAAATATTTTTGAATGAATTTATGTATGATTGAGATGAGTCTCGCTTTGAATGAACAAAGGTTTCTATTCTGTTAGACTTGATTCATTGGCACCAGATAAAAATTATTCATTCACTACAGGAGTGAATGCTTTTGTATATGCATTATAGGACTTGGTTTGATCCAAGTGGACAAGTGACACATCCACCTCAAGCAGAAGCGCCACCCCCTTCAAGGTACATATCAATTTTGATATTCCTATATTTGAAGGTCAAATAGATGCAGATGCCATAGATAAATGGTTAAACCTTCTAGAATGGTATTTCTTTGTCCACAAATTTTCCTATAGAGAAAATATTATATTTTCAATCCTCAAGGCTGTCCCCCATGTGAAATATTGGTGGGAGACTTTATGTGAGAAAATTGAATCAAAAGGATCCACATTATTTGCAGTTGCACCCACTTGGAATTCATGTAGGGATGTTATTAAGGAACAATACTACCCTGTTGGAAGTTATGACGACTTGTATACAAGATGGACCACACTGCAGCAAGAAAGAGACCAAACAGTTTGAGAGTTCACCAATGTCTTCCATACCTTGTAGACCAATATGGGTATTAAATGTTCTCAACGACATCTGGTTCTCAAGTACCACAATGTTCTGCATAGACACATCTAGATAGAAATGGATTTTTTGGACATCAGGTCCTTGGGCATGTCCTATCAATATGTCATCAAAATCGAGAAGAACATTAAACAAAAGATGCGAAAGTTTGGGTCTGGGAACTCCTCACAGTAGAAACAGGGCAAGGGCATCCCCAACTCGAAGGATAAAGGATAGATAAAATATGGGAAACCTCATGACAACCAATCCAAGCCACAAGAAAAGAAGGACAATGGGAAGACGAAGAAAGATACTGAGAAGTGGTGCTACTTCCATAAGAGCCCCTGTCATAACACTGATGATTTCCACTCAAAGAAGTCATTAATGGTTGAAGTAAAATCCTCTAAATCATATGTGGGTTTTGACTCTGAGTCAGAACCAAAGAATGGGAGATGGATCATTGACATGAAACCCAATGCCATCATTTCTACCACCAAGATCCATCTCGGTGAACCTGATGAGCCAGAGGAAGGGGAGTGCCTTCTTCATTCACAGATGTGAGTGAAAGGCACTCCACTGCACTTCATCGTTGATAGCGGTAGACATAAGAACCTCATCTCAACAGAGTTTGTCAAGTGGCTAGATATGTCGAAAATGCCGCACCTACAACCCTACACCATCAGATGGCTCCATCAAGGAAGCAATCTTCATGTCAGAAAACAGTGTCTCTTGTTGTATGACATCAAGCCATTCAAAGATGAGGTATTGTGTGTTGTTACTCTCCTTGAATTTTTTGATGTTCTTTTGGGAAAAATTTATTTATGGAAACGTCATGTTGTATATGAGTCTAGGCCTTACAGTGTTATTATTACTTTGAATAGGAAAATGTACAGGATACCCGAGGTAGTCCCACCTAGTGTTATTTCCTTGATCTCTATGAAGCAATGCAGGAAGGTCATTTATCAAACTGGAAAGTTTGTCTTCTTCATGATTTGCTCTTAGAGTGAGAGAAAGGTTGCGGCCACATCCATGGCCTTCGTGACCAACCTCTCCATGCAATAGAAGTAAGTGGATAAGGTCATGGAAGAATACAAATACATCTTCTCATCACCTACTAGAGTAGCTCTTCACTATCAGGTCAAGCATCCCATTGATCTGACCCTTGGTGCACCGCTCCCAAATGGGACAATCTATCATCAATCTATATTGGAAAATGAGGAGATCAAGCATCAGATCCAAGAAATTATCTGGAAGGGGAACATCCGAACCATCTCATCCCATTGTGGAAGCCCAATCATGTTGGTGTAGAAGAAAGGTGAGACCTGACAAATTTGCATTGATTATGAGGCCCTAAAGAAAATCATATTCAGGAATCGGTACCTGATTCCCCGAATCGATGATCTCCTTGATCAAATCAAGGGAGCCAAATACTTCAGTAAGATTGATCTAAAGTCTGTCTACTATCAGGTACCAATAGAACAGATAAATGTATGGAAAACTTCCTTCAATTCAAAAGAAGGTATTTTGGAATGGCTGGTCATGCCCTTTGGTTTGATGAATTCCCCCAACAACTTTCATGAGGTTGATGGATGATATACTATGACCTTTCACTAATTATTTTGTGGTGGTGTATCTAGATGACATCCTCATCTATAGTAGGACTTGGGAAGAACACTTGCAACATATTCAACGGGTTCTACACACTCTGCCACAGCACAAACTGTATGCCAACTTGGAAAAATTATCCTTCGGCATGGATAGGTTCCAGTACCTAGGCTACATTGTTGATGTGCATGGTGTGCATGTTAATCCAGCCTAGATCCAAGTCATCTGTGACTGGCCAACGCCAACCATGTTCACTGAGCTTCAGAGATTCTTATGCCTTTCCAATTTCTATCGCAAGTTTGTGTTGAGATTCTCCCATATTACATGGGCCCTCAGTCAAATAACCATAGGTGGTGGTAAGGAAAAATTTGTGTGGGGCATGTCCCAACTAAAAGTGTTTGATGATCAGAAGAAGCACTTGTGTTCAATGGAAGTGCTCTCATTACCTGATCTGATAAAACCCTTTGAGATTGAGAAAAATGCTTCATACTATATTTTGGGTGCATTTCTCACTTAACTCAACCACCCCATGGCCTATCATAGTGAGACACTATCATATGTCTTCTGTAAGTACCCTACTTATGAAAAAGAAATGCACTCCATTATGTAAGTCTGCCGCCAGTGGAGGAAGTACATTCCCAGAAAGGAAACATGCATCCACTGATCATATCATGGACACACAAGTCAAGGGAACTCGCTAGCATATGATGCAACTTTATTAGTTTGTCAAAGCAGGGAAACTCATGCACCAAGGCAAGTGACTCACCTGGGGCTAAATTCAACAGAAATTTCCTCATCTGATGGGGGAACTCAACACAATGGAGAAAATTTATTACTAATGATGGAGTATTGTTCCAAGTGGATATCAATGGCCACCCACCTTTTCCAACTGGCTCAAAATAGTTTTCTGACAATTTTGGAAATTTACTTTTTTTAGCAATTTTTAACTTATGGGGCCCGTTTGAGGGCCTAAATGATGTTTTTTCATGACCAGACACCTCAATGATAACCAAAAGCTTTGATTGAGCCCCCTAAATGCATATCCTCTTCAATACCTTTCCAACTAGATATTGTGCACCCTAAACATAGATCTTATGAAAAAGTTACGACCTTGGGAAGTTAATGTACTAACTTACCCCAACTGGGCCCACATGACTTTTGGCACTTCATCTCCGAGGGTTAGGTTTTTGGATGTATAGGGTTTTGGAATTCATATTTATTGTAAAACTTCCTTCATATCCTCATTGTACTCATGTTTTTTTGAATGAGCCTAGCCGTCACATCTCTTCTCAGAGATAAACTGCCACCATTCTAGCAAGCTTGTTTTCAATATGCATTTTAAATTTTACAACATATTTATTATTTAATAGAAGTCAAGTTTCAATGTATCTCTATTATTTTTCACTATTTATTTGTGTTAAAATTATAAATTTGTGGTTTCATTTCATTCTTCTCATAAATCCGGATCATGGTTATTGTTTTTTTTTCACCATAGGAGATTTAGATGGGAAAACCAAGTGATAATTATCTTAGATCGCGGGCTATCAAAAATTGATCTGTCAAATTGAAAATTCTATCGGGTTTACTTTACATAGGAAAATATTTTTATTGAGTCCTGACTTTTTTCATAATGTTTAGTTCTGACTTTATCCTTTTATAGGTTATGTCTATGATTTTATGGAGTTAACTCTTGAGTATACCTTGCTTGTTGATGATAGATTGGTTTCATAATTGTATTCATATGGATTCATGGGCCCATAACCCATAGGTATGTTGGCATAGGGGGAGACCCAAGGTTCAATGCTTCAACAACGCACCAACAAAAACCTAACTACCGACCCTTTCAGCAACACTTGCAAAGCAGGCGAAGTCTCACCCGAGGTAGAAGCATGGGGGGTTACAGGACTCAGGTGTATGTAACCAAGATGGGACAGAGATCTGTGATAATAACACTTCACAGAGTATTCTAGCAACACTTATAATGTGATATGAATTATTTCATTAGCTTCATTAACATCGCATAACAAACCCTAAGATAGTTCAGCGCAGTAATACTAGAGATTAAGTACTTTGATTGTTTAACTCATAGAACTGAGTTAGATCTAACATCCATTCATTCTTAACACAAATAAGCACTAAAAATTAACAAATATATCTAATATACATAATAAGAAAACAATTGAGCACATTCATAACATAACCAACAAAGAACAAAGCAAACCACAGACACAAGATATACGTGGTTCACCCCAGTGTGGGGCTATGTCCACCAACTGCTTCGTATTTTTTATTATTATTAAATCTCTTACATTCATCCACTCCTGTGCACTAAGCCACAAAGCCAAGCTTCGCACCAGGCAGGTTATGTGCACACTGTGCACTGGATCCTCCTTCCCAAGACTAGGTCAAGGCACAAAGCCAACTTCTCTATTGAGCACATAGCCTTACATATGCATTTTGTTGCACAAAGAAACTCAGAACTACTTGCACTTAGCTTCTTTTATCATTATTCTCTTCTCCTCTTTCTACATTACATTCTTACTTATTTATACTTTTACAATAAGGCCTAATCATGGGTAAACCCATGGGCCGACATCCCATAACCCATTACAAAACCCTAAGGAACCCCTTTTTGGGTCCACATAGCTCGCAAAATAAGTGAGATCCATGATCTTAGCTCTGCCTGGGTGCTCCATCTTCAACTAGATTGTCAAAGTCCAAAATTGGTCCAAACCTGACCAAGGTTTCCTCAAAACTTGGTCGAGGGCCAACATGCCCCCAACACTCACCTGTGACTCATCCTGAGTCATTCAGGTTTGGTCAATGACTCTTCGAAGGCCTCGAACTTCCTTGAATTGCTGCTTCACCTGAGCTTGCTGCTCAATGGGCTCTTGGATCATTTTCTCTATAACAATCCCTTCCAGGCGTTGTTCTACTATAACAACCACTTGGTCTAAATGCAAGCCTTGTCCTTCAATTTCTTCAAACACATTGCAGGCTTCATTCTGTACAGGTTGTAGTTTCTGTGCGAATTCCATTTCACGACCTTGGATGGCAGTAATTTGTTGTTGTACTACGTTTTGTTCCTAGGAATTCTTCATTATTTCAACTACAACGAGTAGCTTCATCTGTGCCTGCACGGAGAAGGCTCTTTGTTGCGCCTCTTGTAACTGTTCTTCCAACTTCCTTAGCTATGGATCTTCTGCGAGGCATTAATAAGTCTACACGCTTCTATCACTTAGTTGTTTGCATTCTGAGGCAAGGGATCTGATCCTTACTAATATGCTCTTAGTGGCTTCCTCCCTCTGGTCATGCACCTCCTGCAGGGTGCTCAGTACTACTTGGATCTCCAACTCCATTATCCTTGCTTGAAGCTGATGGATGGTCTCAGCGAGCTTCACCACTTGAACCTCGACTGACTCCGGTTCCTCTTGTGCCAAGCCTGGCACAGAGCGACATGATTTATTCACTGCTTCTTTGACACTAGCTCATTTTGTGAGAAGCTACTCGTTTTCTCTCTGTGGCTTCTCTTTGTCCTCCTGGAGCATTGCTCGAAACTCTTCTTTCTCATTTTCATAGGCGGTTATACAATACCGTGCTACTCGTAAGTTTTCTAAGAATTCATCTTTCTCTTGTTTCAAGGATTCCATAGCCTTGTCCTTCTCTTCTTGGACTTTCTTAATTCGAGCCTCTATCGCAACTGCAAGTCTTCTTAATTGGGAAGGTTCATCCCCCAATTATGCAATCTGTGATGAGGAACCCATTGGGTACTGCACGGATCAATTGAATATCTTGTTGTATTTCCTTTAGTTCCTTCTCAACCCTTTCATATAGGTCCTTCTGCTTCGCTCCATATCTCTACAAGATATCTTTGAAAGCATCCTCCATAGCTCCATGGAAAAATATGATGTTGTCCTCTATGAGTGTGGCCTCTAACTGGGGCTTTCTAGCGCACGTATTCTTTTTTTCCGAATGTTTCTATGGAGAAACCTTCCTCTTCTTCGGTGTTACTATTTCAGCAAGGGGATATTTCAGTGGTGTAGATTTTCCTTCTCCTTTATTGTCTCCTTCATCCCCTCCTCCTTTTCCAATTGCTTCGTCTCCTCCTCCTAGTGGGCCAAATCCATTTTCTTTAGAGACGTTGTCCTCCTCATCAGTCTCTATATTCTGGAATTCCTCCTTTTTCTTCTTCTTCTTTTTCCCACTGCAATTTCCGACATGCTCGACCTGGGTGACTAGGGGGCTTCCTATGATGTCAGTGTTAAAGAGTTTTGTATCAACAACATGTACAAGGAACTCCTCCAGCCACTCCTTCGTGATCTACTCCATGTCTTCATCTGTCAACTTGTAATATGACTTTAACTCTTCCTTGCTCTCATCTCTGCATGCAGTGATATAGATAAAATGTTAATTTGCGTGGAAATTGGCTATTGGTCTATACTGGTGCAAGGTGCGCAGTGTCATACATGAAAATGATTCAATGGAAACCTTCAGTTGTTGATAGTATGCATGGAACACAACGTTTGAATTCCATTGCTTCGACATGTCTTTGGTGTACCACAGGGTAGAAAACCTATTGGCCAATGACTCTGATGGTTCAATCTTCAGAAAGGTGGATCGTTCACAAATTTTCCAAGCGACAAATGAAATCAACATGATCAACCAGTTAATGTGGAATTCATATCCTTGATCCTGAGCTTCGTGATAGTATTTCTTGAGTTCATTGACGAGGTAACTCTCCCAATTCATATGCACTCCCTCCACACATTTTCCTGTGAGGTCCACCAAGAACCCAGTGATCTGTGTGGGGTGATTATTTCTTACATGCTTGCCATCTATGAGTTGGCAATCGAAGCGCAATGCACCATCCTAGATAGAGGCTACCTTGTAGCCTCACTTTCCCTTTTCAACTTTGCCGTAAGCGTCCTTGATGCACTGTGCCAGGGAGCAGTCTGAGGCCTTCCCTGGATAAAAATGTTGAGGGTTAGGTCCCTTCATGCTTAATACTGTAATCAAGTGGATCAACACAGGATCCAGAGTAATCCGTTGGTCAAGCCATAGGTATCCACTATGGTAGCACAACAAGAGGAGTTAACACAAGCGTTCACCTTCTGGTGACAGCCAAAATGGGGAATCTTCATCATATTTAGCATAGTGGACTATGCGAGCTCCTTAATCCATGATTGGGAGAGTAGGCGAGGATTCTTCCTAGTTTACTTTGTCAAGTATCGATGGGGTGCGAGCATAGAATAGTTCTTTCTGTCACCGAGATTAAAGTCATTGTTCTTCAGTAGTGGGATGTGTCCTAATTGACTCCTAACTACGTGTATTCCTTTCGGGATGTACATGGTGATCAAGGTGTACTCAAAGTCGCATGGGATGTTGTCGTAGTTAACCATGCTAGCCAAAGG
This sequence comes from Picea mariana, assembly GCA_032191745.1. Classification (NCBI taxonomy): domain Eukaryota; kingdom Viridiplantae; phylum Streptophyta; class Pinopsida; order Pinales; family Pinaceae; genus Picea; species Picea mariana. The sequence continues at coordinate 23,400 of JASDQU010241928.1, forward strand.
TGGGATATAGTTTGGTAAGATCGACGGGATCTACTTCGCATTAGCCAGATCATTGCGATGTTTACTTTGTTTCTCAGTCGCGGGGCTAACACAACCAGAACGACGTCCAGTCAAAGTTGAAGCCTACAGTCCCCTAGTCAACGACGCCTATACTCCTTCATACATAGCTCTATCAGGCATGAAATTCTTAAGAACCTCCTCGACAGATTTCTCTAACTCAGTGGTTTCGCCTGACATTCTCATTGTTAAACAAGAAGGTCAGGGTAGGAGAATGGATAAGTAGACAAACAGACAACAACGTCTAGTTTCTAATAACACAGCTTCAACACACAATCAATTCTTCGTTGGCTTAGTTAATCACGGGTGGTAAAAAGTGGTCGCGATGCAGCATCCGACGAGTTAAGTAAGCGGGGGCTCGTAACAAATTCTTCCAATGGGCATGAATTCTTCCATCAATGTGTATATTTCCATTATGGCATGGTCTCAACATCCCAAAAGTGGTCCATCCACCCATAAATGCATTTTCTAGCCATTCTGGAGTGTCGTTCTAACCGGTAGGGCACCTCCAACAGTCATATAGCTTCACCAGGGAGAAGTCCCATTCTGCATGGTCCTGCTGTTCCAGTGAGGTTCAAATCATGCGAACCTGACTCCTTAGAGGTTCCAGTCTGTGAAGTCTTCCATATGTTCTCTATAGCTTCCTGTAGCTTTTCTAAATCGACCTTCTTTTTACTGAGCTTCCTTGCCTTTTTTCCTATGATCTGAGTCTCTCTAATAGTTTCTGAATTCCTCTTTCCATTCTTATTCTTATCCTCTGCTAGCGTAGAGACTTTGCACTGTAGATGTTCTCTCGAAGGGTTCGAATTTAATATCCCTTCTCATATTAATTCCAGGGTGGGTATTCTCCTTTCTTGCATAGATAGGTCCTTCAAACCTTCTTGCATTCTTTCGACCTCGGCAACTAATTCTCTTGCTTTATGTTGCTTCAGCTTATCTTCTCATTCTTGTATTAGTCGATCTATTTTTCTAGCTATGGAATCCCTTAGTTCTTTCTTTTTCTTTTCTATAGCTTCTTCCTCTGGTATCCTTCTGATCTAATCCTTCTCAATCCAAGTCTTTCCTAACAAAAGTGGGAAAGGGGCGTTGTTCTCAACAAACTTAATGACTTCAAATTCATCTTCAGTCGATGTTCCATGGATAATAATAGGTACATTAGTAACTCTTCCACATAGGGTTATCATCTTACCTTTAAACAAGCCTATCCTTCCCAATGAAGGTACCACAGTAGGCTTTATAAAAATTTCCTAAGTTCCTTCTGTCATAATATTCATTGGTGTTTCCTCCTCCAAGACACAGTCTATGTCGAAGTCTTATATTCTTGTTCTTATGCGCTATTTTACTTTCAAGATCTCTGGTAAACTGGCATATTTATGATTATTCATTGTTTCTTTCAACTGTGATAACATAGTCTGAGATTTTTTTGATTCTTTCTCTTTATGATTCTCTGACATGCTCTTAGTCTCTTGAATTTCTTCATAGTTTTCTTGTCTCATGTTCATCCTTTCAACTTTAGCAATCATCGTTGGAAGATCTTCAACCTCGTGACCAACAACTTTACAACAAAGACAGATAGGACCTGTACTAAGACATTCCTTAGCAAGATGTCCCAATCTTCTACAGTTATAACATAGTTTCGATCCTCTTTTTCTTTTATATGTTCCCCGACCTCTTTTGTACAGATCACAATGATGGACCTGCAATCTGCAAAAATTCTTTCTAGGTTCCTACATCCACTTATTAGTCCAAAAATTCTTTCTATGCATAGGAATAACATATTTTTCTTTATTTCTATTAGCTTTACTTAGATCAACTCTTTCTTCCAACTTCTCCCTATCTTTCAGACTATGACATAATCTATTAAAAAAACCTAAATTCATGCTTTCGAAACAAAAAATTGCACTTATCTTACTCTTATCAAAGCACAAAGCTTTACCTCTTTTAAGATCTTATCTCTTTTCTTCAAATTGGGTTTATTTATTAGCATAGAGATTCACAAGTCAAGTAGAGTACTGCACACTACAACAATAGATATACACACAAAGATTCTCTTTTCTTTACTTCAGTTCCCAACAATTACAGTTTCAGGTCCCGGCAACAGAACCATTTGTTGGCATAGGGGCAGACCCTGGTTTCAACACATCAACAATGCACCAACAAAACCCTAACTATTGGCCCTTTTGGCAACACCTGCGAAGCAAGTGAAGTCTCACCCGAGTTAGAAGCAGGGGGGTTACAGGACTTAGGTGTCTTTAACCAAGATGAGACACAGATCTGTGATAATAACACTTCGCAGAGTATTCTAGCAACACTTATAAGGTGATATGCATTAGTTCATTAGCTTCATTAACATTGCAGAACAAACCCTAAGATAGTTCGACGTAGTAACAATAGAGATTAAGTACTTCGATCATTTAGCACATAGCACTAAGTTATATCTAACATTCATTCATTCTTAACACAACTAAGCACTAAGAATCAACAGATCTATCTAATATACATAATAAGAAAATCACTAAGTAGATTCATAGCACAACCAACAAAGCACAAAGAAAACCACATACACAAGATATACGTGGTTCACTCCAGTGTAGGGCTATGTCCACCAACTATTTTTTCTTCTTTATTATTCTTCAATCTCTTACATTCATTTGCTCCTGAGCACTAAGACACAGAGCCAAGCTTCGCACCAGATAGGAGATCTGCGCACTGTGCACTAGATCCTCCTTCCCAAAACTAGGTTAGGGAACATAGCCAAATTATCTATTGAGCACAGATCCTTACATACGCATTATGTTGCACAAAGCAACTCACAACTACTTGCATTTATCCTCTTTTCTCACTATTCTCTTCTCCCCTTTCTACATTGCATTCTTACTTATTTATACTTTTACAATAAGGCCTAATCATGGGTAAACCCATGGGCTGACATCCCATAACCCATTACAAAAACCCTAAGGAACCCCTTGATGGGTTCACATAGCCCACAAAATAAGTGAGATCCGTGATCTCAGCTCCACCTGGGCACTCCATCTTCGACTAGCCCGTTGAAGTCCAAAAGTGGTCCAAACCTAACAAAGCTTTCCTCAAAACTTGGTCGAGGGCCAATGAGGTACGATGATGAAATCCCAAAAGTAAATTCAATCTTCACCAAATATAGGCTTTGACTCCATAAAAAACATCAATATTTATGTGGCCATTGGTGTGGAAACAAAATCTCATCCATGACAACATTTGTAAAATGTGTATATATGGACCTCTCAAAATGTTTTGTGTGCAGCAATGACATCTAATAGATAATTGAGTATTCTTCATTCAATGAATGCTTGCACAACTTATATATGGGATTGGGTTTCAGGTGGAGCAAGGTTAGTAATCTTGATCAAGTAGAAAATTCTACCTCATCCATTTACTGGTAAAAGGAAATTTTAGTTCATGCTTTGAAGACATGTTATGGACCCTTGTTCCAAGTTTTTTCACTTTGTCAATCTAGTTACATGGGGCCAAATAACTTTTATGGGGTAAGTACACAAAGTTGGTGGACCATTTAGATGAAAACCAATATCTAAGAAACTTTCTCACATTATGAGAATCTAGAACAAAACCATGTTTGCAAAATCTTGGTTCCAGGAGGCTTGATCATGAATGCTCAGCTGACATATGGTCTAGGTGAAAGGAACACATGCACATTGTAAGTGAATAAGAAAATAAATTCTTTCATAACATGTGTACATTACTAGCATACAAAAATGTCTTAGTGTTAATAATTATTGATCATAGATTACTCAACGTATTGTTCATAGATTACTCCATAGTTATTTTTAAGAATTTTAATTTATAAATGGATATGTAAACTATTAAAAATACCAATATGGGGAGATTTTTACTCTACACATGGGATATGAGCATGATTTTTATGGTTTGTCTCCCTATTATAACATCATTTACCACCATCATGTCCAAAATGCTCAAATGGCCATCATACTAATCATTTGTAGTGATTTATCATCGTAAAGCATGTTCAAAGGGCACTTTTGCAACCCCTACTCTATTTTCCCTCACAAAAGGAGCATGTACACACCCTTCCACTTCACAAAAGGCATGTATATCTTAACAAGTGGATAAAAAATAATAAACGCTTGAAAGCCACACACTCTTGAGCAAGGTTTACATAACCCATACACATGTACCTTCCTAAAAACCATTACCAACTACCTCAACCTACTCATAAGGGTATAAAAAGAGGTCTAATGTTGGAGGAGAGGCTAACTAACATAACCGAAAAAGCTACCATGTTGGAACCCTCTCACCGGAGTAGTCAAAGGTGAATGTTATTATGAGTTTTTATGACCTTATCCCCTATAAAACCCTTGTTTTCTAAGTCATATCTTCTTCCCCTAGATTTGAGGCCTAACAGTCCCTAGTTTTCTTCAATATATCACTTACATATGATTTGAAGCCTATTAGATGTCTTAATTGGCCTAGGATCAAAGGAACCCAAATGATAGGTATGAAGGTGTATAATTGTATTATGTTGATTTCATTAATAAAAAGGAAGATCCCTCTTCTTTCCCTCCCCCAAATACAATTGTTCTTCTTTAGTAGTTGATTTCAATTCCTATTTGGTTGTCTGAATTGACTTCCATGATTAGTTAGTTAGAGTTAGTTATCTTGAATCTTGCATTTGTATAACCAATCATGTTGAGAAAGGTCGTTGTCTCTTTGTGTATATTTTAGGGCTTGGATTGGATTGAGGAAAAGCATAGTGAGATCATCA
>JASDQU010241928.1:72373-120038 GCA_032191745.1 Picea mariana
GATTCTGCAACATTCACTATAAAAACAAGGCTGTGTGGTAGCGTAGTCCCTGCCAACGAGGTTAGAAAGCAAATTGTGGAAAATGGGGTCGAATTGTAAATGACGGAAGTGTTCGGTGAAAAATGTATATCACGTAAATGTTGTGTGCAACATGTATATCACGGAACATGGGGCAGAAGTAAATGACGCTTGGCATGTAGAGCACCATTTACTTTTTGAAGGTATATAACAAACATTTATTTTTTGAAAGTATATAACAAAATACAAATTTGTTGACAGCGGAAGAATAAATTTGGAAATTTAAATGCATTTTCCATATGGACCGGTGAAAGATAAAAATATATGAAGACATAAAATTAGAAGGAGATAAGAAATATAAAAATTTAAATGCATTTGTGAACAAGGGGTATAAGTAAATGACGCTTGCAATGTAGAGCACCATTTATTTTGAAATATATAAAAAATTAAAAGTCTATTACATATAAAAAATTAAATGCATTTGTCATACAGAGTGTTGAAATATAAGAATGTATGAAAACATAAATTTAAAAGGAGATAAGAAAACATTTTTATTTGAAATATGTCAAAAAATAAAAGTTCGTTGCATACTATTGGAAATTTTGAAATATACAAAAAATTAAAGTTTGTTACATATAAGTCGGAATTTGAATGCATTTGTCATGTAGACTGGGATTAGGGCTCTTGCGGACCTTTAGAGAAATATGTACAAGAAACATGATTGTAGAAATAAGATAGAGTGCAATGCCTGCAAAAAAAATAAATGGAAAGGTATAAGTGTTTGTCTACACATCTGTATTTAAGAAAGTGGAATAACTGGGTTGATAAACAAAGTAGGATGCGATCAATAGACTTACAATGAGGGTACATATGAGCCCTTTGGATATTTTCTTGCGACTATCATTTCATTGATGTCGTCGATGACTGCAGTTTCAATGATGTCGTTGACGACTACTGGAATCCTGGCAACTGCCTGTTGCATTTCGTCGGCAGCCTGCTTCAATTGCATTTCGCGCCATTCTTCAATGTAGCTTCTCATTGGGGTGACGTTGATCTCATTCCGTATTTTTATGTTGAAAATATCATTTTCTAATTCTTGGAAGTCGATAGAAAGATTACAGAGAGCCTGATGAATTTCCTCATTCTGTACTGAATATTTGACTATTCAGTCATGGATGTGAGCTTGATCAAATTGAAGGATGCTGTAAAAAATTTCCAGAGACAAGGCCTTAAACATAGCAACCTATTTATCGAACTTTTTCCTGGTTAAGGGAAAGGAGTTTATGATTAAGTCGGGGTCTTGCAAGTCGTTGGTTTTCTCGACTAAGTCTATATTTGACAACCTTGTGAATAATTTATCTTTCTTCGATATGGCTTGTTCACATGAATGAACAATGAGATGTAGGTTCTTCACTTTTTCTTTCCAACATGCATTCAATTGACCGATCCAGTTTTTGGATGGAAGATCTTGTTCTCTTCTTTTTGTTTCTATCATATTGTTGACAATGGTGCCAAAATGAATGACCATTTTTAAAAAGAAATTTTCTTCATCTTTTAACTTGGCTTGCAAATGTTCGAGCAAACTATGTGCCCTGGTTCCAAGGGAAGTGATGGCTTAAACTATTTTCCATGCCTCAGTAACCAATTCCATTCTTTTTTTGATATTATTCTCCACATATCCTTTACAGGATGAGAGCAGGGTGGAGGATGCGTTTACATTGTCTCCAGGGGTGGCAGGCATGGCTATTGCCAAAGGATCAACAATCAATGGCATAGGAATGAGAGCATCTTCCAATTCCTTGACCCAGTCCTTCCGTCTAGAATTATCAGTCTCGATGCCTCTAATGGAATCATGAAGTGCTTCTCCGCTCACGGTGTGAAGTTGACAGATTTGGGACGACCGCATGTTGGCAAGTTCAACCTCTGAATGAGTTTTCCTTATTTTTAACATATTTTTTCTCAATTATCAATTTTTTGGAATGGGTATCAAAAACAATGCTCTGTAACATGAAGGATTCATCTTCGTCAAAATTTTCGATAACGCATATGTCCATTGGACGACTATGGTGGATGGTGTCTCCGGGCTGATAAAGGAAGCAGATCATTCTATCTAGATCAGTGTCAAGTTCCATGTTCTCACTCTAAATTTCCAGCTCTTCTGCTTGCCCCACATTTTTTTCTCTTCTTCTCTACTAGAAGCTTATGAGAACTATCAATTTTAGAGTGAGGAGGGTCGTTATATCCTCCTTCATTTGAATAACTCTGAGTTTCTTTGTTGTTGTGGTGGACTGTTGGAGTGATGCTTTGGGATGTCGTACTTTTTGGAGTGCTATTTGCCAATTGAACACTCTTGTCACCAGGGCATTTCCCCTTTTGCGTGTACAATTTAGTGCAACTTTGCACTGTGTCTATGTCATCAACATCAGAGGAAGGATTGTTGCCACCACTGTCTCTGTTTTTGGGCAGGTGTTTATTTAAAAAACAATCGCTAAGGCCAAGTGTTTGTAAATGTTGTCGAAAAATATTATAGGGGTCGAACCCTCTTATGATTTCAACATATCTTAGGTTGGAGATGCTAGAATGTGTTGTGAATTCGTCAATTTTGTTGATGTTTTCAACACGAACTCCCCTACTTTCCAAGGTAGAGGAATGAATTGTTTTTTTTTCTTTGTTTGCAACAGATGGAACTAGTATTTGTATTCTCGTTCTACTTCTGTAACAAAAATTCTATCTGTAATGTGACATGGAAGGAGAGCAGGTTGTTCCTTGGAGCCAAAAATTCTTATGACAGTGTAATTATCCAAATGTTTGAGTGTCCCCTTATTGTCCAAAAAACCGGTTGCTTGTTCAGATATGCAGGGAGCATCTTCTCCTAACATCAAAACTTTGAAAATAGACATGAAGCCATTAAAAACCTCATAAAAACAGTGGGAAGCCTTGTGCTTCCACAAGGCCTGGTACCAGAACGTTACTAGGTGAAATTCGTAGTTGACATTCTTGGACATAGACAATTGTGGAAACTGAAAGGAATGCACTATTGCAGAAACTAAATAGGATGACATATAAAATTTCTTTTCCCTTTTGAATAATTACAATTGGGAACAAATTTCATGGGAAATTAACCTGCCCCAATAAAAAATGGCTTGTTCGTTGACTGTGAAATACAAAATATAAAGGGCCATCCAGGAAACAGTTGTTGTGGACTCCTATCTCGTTATTCTTGTAAACAACCAAGCAATTTCGCGAAATGGATTTCTAAATGAACTAACCTGGAAGTTTGTAATATCTTCAGGAACTAGAAGTGGGTTTTCCAAAAAATTGGGCAAGAGGTGCAACCCATTATTATGCTTTTCTAGGAACTATTTGCAATCTTCTCCTCTGAACGTCAATGTTGGCTCCGACAATCTTAGCATCTAGCAGAATACCTGAGATGACAAAGAAACAGAAGAGAGGTCCCGCAGTGGAATAATTCTTTTTTGTGAAATAAATTTATTGGTGCACTAAGAGACCAGGTCTTTACAGTAAAAAACCTCAAGGACACAGCCTGCATGAGAAATCCCAGAGGTCTAAATTACTTGGTTCTCTGTGACAGAGGTTGAGTAATAAGAATATGCCCTGGACCACTGGAATTTATGGTCCTCGTGCCCAAGGATGATCACTGTATCTCCACAGAACTGCTATCAAGATGATGCCATAGGTTTATGAGAATGTTGGTTTGCTCCATATGATGGTTTAAATGAAAAATTAGAGCCGATAATGTAACTCTCCACTAAATCTTGGTTAAATGCTTATGAATGGGAAAGCTCCTCGAGCCTTTCACTGATTAATGATGAACTATTAGCAATAAATCTTATTTATTGTATATTTAGAAATGTGAAAATGGTAGGTACGACGAAGAGAAATTAAAGATTGGAGGTTTCATGAACGTGCAAAGGCCACGACGTGTGAACAACATTTCATGATTTTTAAATCAACACTCATAATGGATAATATAAACCGCCCACAAATCTTGTTTTAATGCGCATCAATAAGATATCTCCTCGATCCTTTCGCCCATCAATGACAACGTATACGGTTCGTGCATGATGACCTGTTAAAATTAAATGCCAGTAATTCCATATTTAGAATATAGATATATATATAACTTTTTTTTTCATTTATTATAGACAAGTGCGAAGGTGACAGAGACGACGGAGAGAAAGGAAAGAATGGAAATCTATGAAAATCAGTCAGACAGGATTCAAAAAAGGGTTACAGGGATACTCAGGACATGCGAGTGTTGCACGGTCAAATTTTATGTATCGAAATTTTTGAGTGCAAAATGTGTAAAACGGAAGAGATGATGATGGGGCAGTTCAGCGGTCGGTTTGTATATTTGCATAATTCTAGCAAAGTAAAAAAATTTGAGTGAAAAATGTGTAAAATGAAAGAGATGATGATGGGGCAGTTCAGCAGCTAGTTTGTATATATTTGGAATTTCGACAAAGTGGCTAAGTATGGAATAGGGAAATTGCTAATTGCATGCCTAGAAATAAGATCTTATATATAATTGGCAATTGCTAATTGTAAAGGGGAGTGGGAATAGGAAACAATGACTAGGAACTAAATATTTATTCAACCCGCCAAACTGACAATCTGCCAAAGAAATTCGAATAAATGGCGAAGTATGAAAAGCGGACAGACAAGCTTCAAAATGGGGTGACAATAGTTCCACAAAAGATGCGAGGATCTGACGGTTAAATTGTATTTCTCAAAAGTTTTCAGTGCAAAATGTATACCATGGAAGAGGGCATGATAGGTGGACCATAATATGGAAGAGGGTATGATCTTAGTTCGGTTGAAAATTTGTATATTGCAAAAGTGACGGTACTGTTCGCAGGCCATGGAACAACATAAGTGCAATCTAGAGCCTGCCTACCAGAAATTTGCATTCGAAGAAGTTTCTAGTTATGGAATGGGGAAGCGGTTGGTCGGTGTTGCGATAAAATAGCATGAGTGCAAGTGTGAACCTGCAATACCGCCCACGCGTGCAACCATACATTTTCGAAAAAAAGAATAAGTGACGAAAAAGATAAAGTTAGAGGAAAAGAGAAACATAACAGAATTGTGAAGTTGGCGGGAATAGAAAACAGTGACCAAGAATATGATCTGTGAGTTTACTTTGTTCTTGCTTGTATGCTTCATCTATAAATTTTTGTATCACGGAACTGTGAGGCATTTTACTAGCCAGCCATCCCGCAAGTCTGGTTGTCAATTTGTATAGTGCGGAACTGTGGGTGTTGTTTGCAGGACACAGAACTATAGAGGAAATGCTTTTCCCTTTAATATAGATTTTGTGGGGAAAATGTGGTATGGCTCGTTTTAGTACTTTTCCATCTGTAAACAAAGGCAATATTGATCTCTCTAGCCCTAGAGCCCGTTTGTCAATTTGTATATTGCGGAGCTCCGAATTTTGTTTGAAGGTCACAGAAAAGTAGAAGTGCAATGTTGACCCAGTCAGCGCACAAGTCCACTTGTCAATTTGTATATTGCGGAACTCTGGGTGCTAGTTGTAGAACATAGAACAATAGAGGGTCAATTTAAAGAAAGGGGTAGCGCTCGTTGGAAACGCGTGAATCTGCCAAGCCACGCAGCAAGGCATTTTCGGAAAAAAAAAATGAATAAGTAACCAGGAAGAGAAACTACCAGGAATAAAAGAGTGGGAAAATAGAAAGGCGGAAGGCAGTTTTCATAAGTGGGAACTGGTTTCAAAGAAGCCCCATTGTTGCAAAACCATCATTTTCTACTAATTGTCAGCAAATGCATTGTTGAGGATTAGATTTTATTGCAACCCGTGTGTGTAAGTATGTTCTTGATACATTCTTCCATGACTGTAACATATTAACTTAACTACTAAACTTCATTTTCTAGTAATTTCCAGCAAATGCTTTGTTCAAGATTAGATTTTATTAGAACATGTGGGTGTAACTATGTTTTTGATACATTCTTCCATGACTACAACATATTAAATCAAGTATTAAACTTCTTGCATTATTGGTTGTTAGCATTAAAACTTAATAATTGCATGTCTAGAAACAAGAATAACAATTTTTCTGCAAGATTGTACATTGGTATTGCTATGTTCTATCTGCATTACGAATAGAATTGAACGTTGGTTTGAAACTGTGTAATCAATATCTTTTTTGCATAAAAGGCTGGTGGATTGACACAGTAAATTGTCATATAATTTTTAGATGTTCCATATTAGATAAAATAACCGAAGTAAACACAATATCCAAGAAATATGAGAGCACCGAACCATGCCAATGAGAACAGGCATTAAAGCCAGAAAATAAACAGCAATAAAGAGTCCAAGGAAATTATTTTTTAATAGCAAATCCATTTAAGAAAATAAGAAAAACACCAAGTATTGTACATATATACTTAGAAATTGGACCTAGTTCTTCGGGCCAAAATATTGAATGTATCTGTGACAAACAGAGGCACGAGATCCACAGTATGCAAGATTCTCATAGTTTTCTCCTCGATGAATCATCATGTGCTGAAATTCATAGTTTTAAGAAGCTTCCTGTGAGGAAGAAGACGAAAAACGTTGCAGGGAAAATGAAATAGCACTTAGTTGAAACCGCCTCTGCATAGTTGAAAAAAATTCAGGAGCATAGGTTGCACGTGCAATTTCAGAGGTCCAAATTAGTCCATTCTAGGTGGAAGGAGATGACTAGTAGAAAAATGCCTTGCAGTAGTGAGAGTTCTGGACCTGATTCCCGAAGATGTTAATTGTATATCTAGAGAACAGGACACTAGTCCCGCAAGTGAATAATTTTTTGTCTTGAAATATATCTCTAGGAGTATCAACAGATCATTACTTTACAGTGAAACTCTTCCCCCCAGAATAGACTAATTTGGAACTATGGAATTCCTATTTTTGCGCTCCAAAGTGTCTATTGCGTTTACCATTGGTTTCTTTTCTGAAACTCCTTTTGGTGTTGTCAGGACCGCCATCACTGAGCCAAGAAGTTTCGTCCGTTATGGTTGATTTCAATTTGGGCACAGGAGTGGGAAGAGTCTCTGCATTGCCATCATCCATTGTCGTATCATTGCCCATCAGATCATCTTCTTCCAGCTCATAATTCATGACATCAACCTCTGCGCCAGCCATGAATGCAACTGGGCAGGTTCTCTGAGTAGGTAGGGTTGCCTTGGAATTCTTTGGCTTGAAATATATCTCTCGGTGTACCAAGGGACCATCTCCTTTTTTTCTCCTGGGCGGAGGGAGATGAGTAGTAAGAATATGCCCTGGAATAGTGGAACCTCTGGCCACTATGCCCCAATGTGCTTACTGTATCTGGACAGAACTGTCACCACAACTTAACAAGAATTTCCATTTTCTCAAGATGGTGTTTGAAATGAAAATCGGGGAGGGATAATGTAACCCTCCTCAAATTATGGTTTAATGTGTATCAATGGAATATCTCCTCGATCATTTGGATGATCAATGACAATCTCTAGGGTTCGTGTGGAATGAGTTGTCACCATTACAACTCACTAATTGCATAATTAAAAAAAAGTGTGAAGGTTGCGGTGACGGGGAAGAGAGATTAAGAATTATAAATTTCTTAAAAGAGCCAACCCGTCGATGCACAAAAAACAGATTGCATTGTGTTTGAAATGAATACTTGGAAATGATAACATACTTGTGTGCAAATATTAGTTTAATTTGTAGTAATGACAAATCTTCTCTAGACTTCCAGACATTAATGACAATCTTAACGGTTCATGCAGGATGAACTACTAGCATTAAATCTTAATTATTGCATATCTGGAAACAAGTACGAAGGGAGCGGTGATGGGGAATTGTGGTGAGGCTCCGATCAAACCACAAAACTGATTCCAAGAAATACCTAAGTATGGAAAGCGGTTGGGCAGGTTACAAAAGAAGAAGGGAAGAAGATATACCCAAGAGACGTGAAGGGCCGATGGTCACATTGCATCTCAGTGATAGATATCGGTCGTCAATTTGTATGTTGTGGAATTTCGGCTGTTGTTTGCACGTAGGGGAACATCGTAAGCGCAATGGAAAGAGGGAAATTTGTATATTGCTGGACCTGGGGTTCTGTATATAAAAGCATGAGACATTTGGAAAAAGTACCAAGTAAACAAAAAGCGAAAGCATATGAGATGAAGGGGGGTTTGTTTGTAAATTTGTAAATCACGGAGGTCTAGGTGCTAGTTGTAGGGGGAGGAACAATGAAAGTGCAATGTTAAACCCGCTAATGCAGGAACCCGTGTTTCAAAAAGGAAAAGTAGAGAAAAAGATAAACTAGAAATTTTCAGAAAAACGAGTAATACTCACTAAATATGTACTATAGAGTATGAACATGAGATGTTATAGAGCATGTACGGATTCCGCATTCCATACTTAGGCACTTTTTGGATCGCGGGTTCTCGGACTGGCGGGCTCTAAATTGGGCATCCATTGTTTCGTGGCCAACAAATAACATTCAAAATTCCGCGATATACAAATTGGCCAGTGGACCTGTGGGGTGGGTCACTCTAAATTGCTCTCCTTTTGTTTCGTTTCATACAAATAGTACTCGGAGTTTCGCGATATACAAATTGATAGATGGACTCCAGGGCTAGAAGCCTCGAGCATGCGATTGTCTACGGATGCTAATCCCTATTAACTATTGGAAAATATCTAAAGACATTTTTTTGAATACTAAATTATTAATATTTAATATTAATATTGTACAATTTAATTAGACAAGGAGGTTTGTACAATATGAAACAAGGAAGTAGTCGGTTAGTTGGGTTGGTGATATAAAAGTAAGTGAAATCTGAATACGTGAATCTGCCAACTTCCTTACCAAGAAATTTTCCGAAAAAAAGGAGCAATACATAAAATATATTTTTAGAAAGAACGGATATGAGATTTTATAGAGCATGTATTGTTCCCACATCCCATACTTAAGCTAATCTTTGGATCGCGAGTACTCAAGCTGGCGGGCTAAAAAATGGGCCTCTATTTTTCCTTTAGTTACAAATAGCACCCAAGAGTTCTTCAATATACAAGTTGACAGGTGGACTTGCAGGCTGGCTCGCTCAACATTGCATTTCTATTGTTCTATGTCACTCGAACAACACTCGGACTTCCGCCATATACAAATTCACAGATGGACTCCAGGGATGGCAGGCCCAACCTTGCGATTGTTTATGGATGGTGATCCATATGAACTATGTAACACTATCAAAAAACATTATTTTCAAAACTAAAGTATTAATATTAAATATTGATATTGTACAATTTAATTACATAAAATTATAAAAGGATGTGAAATATCTTATTTCAAAGAAAAACCCGCATATTCGAAAACTTGCATTCGAAAAAATTTGTATAATATGAAACAGGCAAGAGGTCGGTCGGGTTGTTGATATAAAAATGGGTGGAAATCTGAACACGTGTATCCGTCAAGTTCCACACTTACAAAATTTTGCAAGAAACGAGTTATACATACCAAGTATGTACTTTTATAAAGTATGGGCATGAGATTTTATAGAGCATGTATGCAGCCCTCATTCTATACTTGGTCACTTTTTGGATCGCGGGTTCTCGGGCTGGATCATGGGTTTTCGAGATGGTGAGCTCAAAATTGGGCCTTTGTTGTTCCATGCCCTACAAATAACACCCATAGTTCCGCGATATACAAATTAACAAGTGGATTTGTGGACTATTTCAATTTTAAGGGCCTCGTGTTGTTGTAATAGCACAATTGGACTTGGACCAATTTATATTCATTTCTTACAATGTCAAATGGAGAAGCGGTCGGTCGGGCTGGTCATCTAACCATAATTGAAACTTGAAGTCGTGAATCCGCCAACTTCCGTAGGTAGAAGTTTTCTAAAAAACGAGTAATACATACTAAGTATGAACTCTTACAAGGTATGGACATGAGGTTTTTATAGAGCTTGTACGGATCCCACATTTCATACTTGGCCACTTTTTCATTTGTAGGTTCTCAGTCTGGAGGGCTCAAAGCTGGGCCTCTATTTCTCTGTATCCTACAAATAGAACCCAGAGTCCCGCGATATACAAATTAACAGTTGAAGCTATGGACTGGGTCCTTCAACATTGCAGTTCTATTGTTATGTGTCTTCTAAACAACATTCGGAGGAAATGAGTAATACATAGTAAAGATATACTTCTAAAAACTATGGACATGAGATTTTATAGAGCATGTACGGATCCCTAATTCCATACTTAGCCACTATTTGGATGGAGGGCTCAAAATTGGACCTTTGTTGTTCCGTTCCCTACAAATAGCATCCACATTTCTGCGATATACAAATTCACAAGTGGACTTGCCAACTATTTGAATTTTAAGGTCCTCGTGTTCATGTCATAGCACAATTGGACTTGGGCCAGTTTATATTCGTTTATTACAATATCAAATGGAGAAGTGGTCGGTGAGGCTGGTGATATAAAAGTAAGTGAAATATGAAGTCGTGAATCCGCCAACTTCCACACCTAGAAGTTTTCCGAAAAACGAGTAATACATACTAAGTATGTACTCTTATAAACTATGGACATGGAATGTTTATAGAGCATGTATGGATCCGCCATTCCATACTTAGCCACTTTTTGGATCGCGGCTTCTCGGGCTAGCGAGATGAAAATTGGGCCTCTATTGTTCCTCGATCTATAAAAAGCACCCACAATTCCATGATATACAAATTGACAAGCAGACGTACGGGTTGGCTAGCTCAACATTGCACCTCCATTTTTCCATGTCCTCCAAATATCACTCGGAGTTCCGCGATATAAAAATTGACAGATGGACTCGAGGACTGGTGGGTTCAAGTTTTCCATTGTTTACAGATGGTAATCCCTATTAACTATCTAACATATCTAAAAACATGCATAATTTAATTAAACAAGAAAGTTTGTACAATTTGGTCGGGTGAGTGATATAAAAAAATTTCGACAAATGAGCAATACATAGTAAACATGTACTTTTATAAAGTATGGACATGATATTTTATAGAGCATATGCGGATCCCTCATTCCATACTTAGGCACTTTTTGGATTGCGGGTTCTCGGCCTGGCGGGCTCAAAATTGAGCCTCTATTGTTTTGTGTCCTAAAAATAGCACCTAGACTTCTGCGATATACATATTGACAGGCAGACTTGTGGGCTGTTTGTCTCAACATTGCACTTCTATTGTCCTATGTCCTCCAAACAACACTCGGAGTTTCGGGACATACAAATTGAGAGGACCGCATGACTGGTGGATTCAAGATTGCAATTGTTTACGAATGGTCATCCTATCTAACTTTATCTAAAAACATTATTTTCAAATACTAAATTATTAATATTAAATATTGATATTGTGCAATTGAATTACACTAAATTAATAAAGGATGTTAAATCGCTTATTTTTTTAAAAATGAAGGAAAGAAAAGAAAGTTTTTTTTAAATTCTATCACCGTAAGCATAACAAGGACCAATTTGAATTTTAAGGGCCTCTTGTTCATATGATGGCACAATTTCACTCCGCACAATATATATTTGTTCATTTCAAATTATTCCAGGACATTAATTTTACCGAGTTCATCAATTAAGAAAAAATGCCAAAACAATGACCAATTTGAATTTTAAGGGCCTCTTGTTGATATGATAGCACAATTTCACTTTACACAGTATATATTCGTTGATTTCAAATTATTCCAGGAAAATAATTTTACCAAGTTCATCGATCAATGTAATCTGCTAAAACAAGCCACATACTACATTTGTGTCACAACGCCATAGAAATTTTCAGGTAGATCTGCGGGCCAACTGGCTAAAAAAATCAATTATATTGTTCTGTGTCCTCCAAACAATAGTTGGAGTTCCACAATATACAAATTGAGAGAGGAAGCACACAACCAAGAAACAACCAAAATTCAAACAAGCCACAAGCAAGTTCCCAGAAGTTTCCATAGACTAGGACCCATCGACCTTTGCACCAAACAATTTGATATACAAGGAAAAGACGTTGCCCCATTCGTTTTCTCTTGCATTTAGTAAATGTTCCTAATAGAAAATAACCGGGGCCATGGGATATATGGGGTTTGCTGCCATGCTTCCCATTTTTTGGACCAAACGATCTTATGCACGTGCAATCCCAACTAGCCAAGTCCGACGAACATTCATCTGGATGTTGAAGAAATATTACAAAGACACATGAGGTATTTTTCGTTTCCTTCCAAAGTTTGATATATATATTTTTTTCCCTTCTTCAGTCGATATGAAAAATTGCATTGTCCTAATTTAAGGTGAATTTGTTTTGTATCCAAAGTTCCCGCAGCATGTAGACACTGCTTTCATTTTTCTGTAGATATGTTTCATATGACAACTCTGCCAACTTAGGAAGCACATTTTGTAACAGAGGTTGCTTAATTATACAATGCATGGTTGTGTTTCCCACGGTTCAAATGAAACCATTGAAAAAATTTACATATGTATATATGGACATTTTTCACCGCATCGCAGGCAATCAATCGTATCATCACTTATCAAAGTAGAGGCAGAAGCAGGAGAGTTGCATTTTTCACAATCAGGTTCAAAGGGGGTCAAGTACATATTGGATGGAACTAAAACACCTTCAACCTGGGAACATGAGCATAGTAATTAATACATTGAACAATATAATACAAAACTGCACCCCCCCTCCCCTTAAAAAAATAAAAAAAATTAAACAACCCACAGAAATTTGTTGAAGGCTATTTCTATAAGCAAAGTGAGGATGATTTTGTGGATGTATATGCACAACAATTGTAGAGCTAGATAGTTTATTCAGATCCTCTATTATATCTACTCGCAAATCTATTAAAAACGTTGTCTGGGTTGTCTGAAATATCCTTTCTCTAAAATCCCTTTTCTTTGTTATATTTTTTAACATAAGTGGAATCTGCCCTTTATGCAATTGTTGTTCGATTAACGAAAACAAATTTGAATATGTATCGAACAATTGTATATGCAACATGGAACAATGAAATATTTTTGTAACTTAACCAAGATACATGCACATGCGAAAGTAAAGGACAAAAATGAATATGAAAAGCGGTACCATTGCCTTGTCACTGTCCGACTCTCCATCCTTTATATGGAGAATGTGTTGCGAGACAAGTTTTCTCGCCAATGTGACAGTTGCACCAATTGTTCCGATTGGGTAAATATTAGTGCTCTGTGCAATCTGGTTGATAGTCGAGTCTAGGACGAAATGATATTCTGAACAAACAACGGAAATTTTTTCCACAATGCTTGTTTCATTGAGGCAAATAATTCGATTGCAATCACCATGGTCATATACTTTTTTGGGAAATATATTAAAATTTTTAATGGATACCCCATTACCCGACAATATCTTTTTTGCATGTTTCTAGACAAGTTATGGAGGAACAGTCAGTGTCATTGTCATCATGGCCTTCTTGTCTGTCATGTCAGCACACATAATGGATCTACTTTTGTTTTCCTTTTCCAAGTAGGTGCTATAGACGACCATTATGTCCCCGATGAACAATTTTCCAATTCAGCGTCTGTTCAATCCCTGTGTTGATAGTACTTTGGATGTTACAACTCTAGACCTGATAACAATTTTTGAGCAGGAAAACTAAGTGAATGGTAGTGTGCATTTTTATTTTTTATATTTTTTTCTTCCTGTATTCTTCTCTCACTGGCATAAATCTACAAGTACATGCATAGCTTTGATGAACTATGGAGCCAAAGTTTTGCAACCACACCTCTTAGTCTGTAGAACATGCAACACGTTCGACTTCTCGCTTGTACTTGTTGATACTTCTTGCGAGATGCAAACCATGTATTGTAGATGAAATCAATATATCCACCATGCCATATATGAATATATACTAGAGGATATTTGTTTAGTAAACATAGTAAGAGAAGAGCATATGCATGTTTACCTTTAGCCTTGTCAGTCTGCTGATGTAGGGATGACTAACTTCTCATGCCCATGTCACTAGTCCAACTTTTTCTGATGCAAGCATGTGCAGATGAGAATAAGGACTAAACAAGCATATGCATTGTATATTGTCCATCACAAGGACTAAATAACCGTAAAATCATATGCATCTGTTTTGTTTAACTGGACAAATTTTTGACAGTAAACAGGGCGTGAAGGCAGGGCACCATGGCCAACCTGTATATCACGGACCCCGGAAGCCAGGGGAAAAATCTTCAACCTACCATCCCGAAACCCACAATAGAGAAAGTAGGTAAATATGGAATAAGGTAGAAGCACAACCACATATGTGAAACCGTTAGTCTGCCAACTGACGCACCAAGGCATTTTCGGAAAGCACACTAAGCATATGAATTATAAAACAAAAGGTATAATAGAAAATGGAAAAAGTAGAAATAGGGAGGGTAGAAAGGCCCATTTCTACCAAGACATCGTTTTCAAGTTTAATATTATATTCCCCCACCCGGTTTGTATATTTAATTTACCATCACACTTGGTATACCTTTTAGAAGATTGTACCATAAAATCCTCTACTGTTGCATAGAACAATTCATCTCCCTGTTCAAGCAACCTGTTTTTTCCAAGGCAATAACGTCGAATATGCAATGGACATGAAGGAAAGTTAGTATGAAGACAAACATCTAAAATAAAGACAAACATGTCTATTTACCTACCAAAGAGCCCATCACCATCTCTAGCTATTTTGTTTGTCTAAATGTACCAATGCAGTGAAAAGACAACGTACATGAAGCAGGTTAGTATGTAGGAAGGCATGTAATGAAGATAAGTTACCATGTAGGAAGGCACGCAACATGTACATATAATAAACAAGGTGAACACATAACCTACCATAAATGAAATACAGACCATATATGAAATAACAGTACAAGCTGTTATACCAAGATTTCCTCACCATTGCTATCTTGCACAGAGGAACTTTTTCCATTTCCCTATGCAGACTTATCATCCCTTTTTTATAAATGTAGAGATAAAAATAGACATTTTTCCACATATACGTGCCCTATCAGCTATATAGAAAGTGTATACGCAGGTTGCTCCACTACAACCCGTGTACATCAGGATTTGTGCCAGAAAATACAAAAATGGAGTCGGTTTTCCATGTCACGACAAGAGATCTCTGATCCTTGGCCTTCCATATACTGGAAAATTTATAACTCGACCCTTTAGTTGCATTTTGAAGGCTATAAGAGAACAATTTCGAGCTATGGAAAAGAGGAGAAAGAATTCAACTTTGAGAGAAAATTTACTCTGGAGAAATTACTTCATATTGAGTCTGCATCCCTTTGTCCCTCAAGTTTGAACACAGTGTTCAGCCCCCAAGCTCTTTCCCTATTGTTGAGAGAACCTCATTGTCTCTCTCTTTCGAGCTTGCCTTTGGTGGAGGATTGAAGTGGTGGAGACCTAGTTCGAATGAACTTGGTTCCTTAGTTTCGAACCATGCTGACACGGAAGTCTGTAATGTTGACACTTCTATTGATCAATTATTTATAGAAATAATCCTTTCCCGTCCTATTGGTATCATGAAAATATATGATTATTATCTACGGGAATGTTTGTAATGTTTATTAATGGATTATCCTATCTGATGTGCTAACCCCTTTACATTATCACTATATACTTTCTTTGCTTGTTCGTTGAGAACTTATTGCAGGTAAAAAGATTTGGGTCAAAGTGCTCAATGGTGGAACATCATCAAATGTTGGATAGAAGTAGGCCTCTTTCTTATATTTCACATTAGTTTATATAGCATACAATGGTTTTCAGTTGATTTCTGTAGTCATACATGTCTGTTGTGGTTTACCCTTGGCCATAGAGAGTTTTTCCCTCGTAATAGAAATGGAAACTCCACTGGGGGAGAGATCTTCCTTCTAAGGGTTGAAGTACCTTTTCTTCTTCCATTGCTCTTTTTCCTTTGTGTTTCTTGTCGTATCACTGCTTGGTAAATTATGTTCACTCTAAGTCTAAGTTTTTAGCCTTTTTTCCCTTGCATGGCCTTGTTTTAAAGCATGTACGCTCCTTTTGCCTTGACAGTCGCGTACACATGCGTTCTGCCTCTCTGCAAGCTATGTATATACACACTCTTCTCCTGAACAATCACGTATACCAGTTTTCCTTGCTTGTTTGCTTGGTTTAGTGACTACTGGTCGAGTTTTGATGTTTGTTGAGCCTTCTTAGGTCTTTGTAGTTCCTGTTGAGCTTCTCTGGGTTGACAGGAAGCCTATTGGGAGTTGAATTTATGGGCATAGTATTTCTCATTGTTTTTCATTTTTTGGTTTTTCCTTGAACCCTGGGTTGTTTGCTTGGCTTCTTGGTATTCTGCTCGAGTTATTTCGTTTATACACAATAGAATTTATATATCAGGTTGCTTTTCAGTCCATGCATTTTTTCTTTAATATATTGAAAATACAAAAAATAGGCATTTTACATTGGTTAAATTTTTTTTCTTTGAACCTTTATCATTAACTTAGTAAATTTAGTGAAAGATTGCATTTTACTTCTGAATTGCAGAGTTGAAATTGAAAATTGCACTGTTTTTATTAGCATATCATTCATTGAAAAGTTAAACGTAGACTTTGCATTACATTCATATTTATCTTGTGCAGAGTCATAACATCATGAGTTTCGCTTCCATACCCTTTTGAGTAATCACGACCAATAAAATTTATGCTTTAAACTAAAATTTATTAGTCACAATTTTATTTTTAGGGTGCATAAAATAGCCTAAGATTTAGTGCCTTGGAATAGGATTTTGTGAGTAAACTTCTCCAAGGCAATTAAATCAACATATGTGTCTGGGACAGGGAGTTGAGAATTCCATTGTATAATTGGTAATATCAGGAGGCTCCGCTCACACCGGAGTTAATCATGAGGTTGCACGAAGTTAGTTGAAGGGATAACCCCTGGATACTCGCCTAACGTCAGAGATATTTCTATGGATTTATTCGTATTTGGGGATCTTGCTAGTACCAATACCTCTGTGAGAGGCGGTGCTTTCAAGGTTTCAAGCTTAGCTACCCTACCCATACGGTGATTCGGATTTACGACTGCTCGCCTGTGCATTGGTTATACAATGGTTTATTAGTTTCTTGACTTAGGTATCTCATAGGTTACTTGCAGGGGTCATTCTACTAGTATCATGGGTTAGATAGAGATCAGACAACACACAACCTTTATGGAGGATTACCTCTCCAGGGGGATCTGACCGAATGGTTGTTAAGCCCACGAGGGCCTCTATAATTGATTATGTTACCTCCAAATTTTAGCAAGGAGTCTCAAGTCCCTCTTGGACAAGGCATACCTTCTTTAGTGAGGGAGGCCACTCAGCCACTTTAGCCCGTTTGCATGCATATTGGCCATTTGAATTTTTGGTATGCTCTTTTACTACTAGTTGGCCTTAGGAGTCTTTGTGGGGTTCCACCATGATGGATAGTGGAGCTTCTTTTTCTCCCTCATTTGCTACTACCTACCCCATGATGCCTACTCATTTCATGGGGACGGATACTTCCGCCTTTTACAATGGTATGCAGAACTACAACACTCAATCCACGCCTTAGGTCTCTAGTAATTTTTCTATTGATATGTCTTCACCTATGCAATCCTCTCCCTGGTCAACATATATGAATCCTAGCATGGGATTCGGGGGCATCATGGCTCCGATGCCTACTTCTTCGTTTGATATGAGTCTTGTCCCCAGGGAAGGTTGGAACCTCCCCCCTTTTGAATCTCATGCTAACTATGCTCTTGCAGGAGCCAATGCTCAGATAGGTTCCTTTCTCACTTATTATGCACCACCCATGCATCTATCTCCCACCATTTCATTTCCTTCGAACATTTTTCCCATGACTGGCCCTCAGATGCCTCCTGGTATTTCATACAGAGAAAACCAATTTTACGGTTTGGGCTACCCTATTTACGAGACCCCTTCACAAGGGGGAAACATATATCATCACTCAAATAATTCTTATCCGACCTCGGTCCCTTCGCAGGCCTCAGTGATGATGCCCATCCAAAATTCTCAAAAACATTTTAGTGAAAGCTATCACCCTTCTGGGTAGGGACGGGGAGTACACCAGGATACTTCCAGGCTTTCAATGTTTCAGAATCAATCTTTCATCAGATCTTGGAATCAAATACCACCATCTATCGCTAGCCCAGTCATTTTTAGTCACAATGGTGCTCCATCCCCAACCTATGCCAGTCATGTCAGAGATGGGTCAACATTTTCTACAAGTTATGTCGACAAATAACACCCAACCTATGATAATTATGTTGGGGGAGCCATCCTTTTCACTCTGAATCATAGTTGTGTCACGTCTCCAGACTCTATTTAGTATTCAGGAGACAAATATTTTTCCCCTACCAATTACATCGAGAATCCTAGACGTCTCAGACGTAAGCCTAAATTCCTTTGCAGGACTTGTGAAGGAAATCACCTTACTCATTTGTGTCTAGTTACTGTCAAGATGCCAGAAGCGTGGGGCTCACCCAAGAGCCCTTCAGATTCTAAGACATCCTTGGTTTCTCCTCACACTACTTCTACTTTGATCGCCTCGGTGTTCCCACCACTGCAATCCCCTCCTGACCTCACCTCCTTTTTCGAAAGTGAAGCGTCTCCTACCCAAGTTACTATGCATCCTCTTCAATCTATAATTGAAGAAGTGGCCACACCAGTGAAATATATGGTCAACCCTGTTAGCACTGAAAGTCACACTTTGATTGATAAAGTGTAAGATCAACAACCATCAGAATGTAAAAGATAATTTGGTTTTGAATAGGTGGATCAACAAGATGGAGAAATAAAGGGAGAGGGCAGCAAACTGCAGATCAGTAGGCTACACCAATGGGCAATGGAGTCATAAACATCCTACTCATCGAAGGCACAAAATATGCTCAATAGAAAACAAGATTATATGTTGATATGTGGAAGAATGAAGAAGGAAAACATAAGATAGAATGTTCACTAAACAAAGATCCTCTCAATTTAATGAATCAATGGATACTTGAATATAAATAATGACTGATGGGAAAAATACAATAGATCATATGCTGCTTAGGGATCCATAAATCATTGACAACCTTTGATCCTCAAATCTACAATATATTCAAATAAGAAGAAATATAAAATAAGAGTTACAATTTGAAATCAAAGCTCTCATGTGTATCCAATAGCAGTAACGATTACAATCAAAAAATGCACATAGGCTTACAAATGAACACACACGGGAAAACTACCTACTCCTACTCTCTCTAGCCTCTCTTGGCTCATCCATCCATCTTCTCCAAGATATATCTCCCTCTTTAAATATAAAATAGTATCCAAATAAACTAAGGAGGTCGATTCCCATCTCCTCCATTGGATTCTAAGCCTTGGAGATAGGTGGCAACAGCCAAAGAGACAAAAATCCAACAAATTGTTGATTTTCAAGAATTTGTTGGAAGTCATTAATAAATTGTTTCCACCTCATGCATGAGGCCTTTGCTGGAGCTAAATCTTAGGCGCAGGTGTCCCTTGACATCTAACTGATCCTTGAGAAGTCATTCGAACCCTCCTTGACATGTAGAAACCTCCCAACAAGGCGAATATTAAAACCGTGACCGCTACAGGAAATTAGTACGCAGCGCCACTATGCAGAGTATGCAACGCCTACTTCTATATCCAATATATCTCAAACAAAAACACATTTTGAAAATTTGAGAGAGATTTTTGTTATTTGGAATGTTGTGAACAAAAACCTCCTCCAGTTTTCACAAATACATCCTCAACTGCTCATAACCTAAGTTTTAAATTAGTGACTCAAAACTGGTAGAATAACTCTGCACAATTTAGCCTCTGCCAAAATATTACACAACGCCTGTAGGTAGCACCTGACTGTGATTCTGCATGCAATTTGGTAGCATAAATCCATGGGTGCTTTGATGCTTGAACTTGGATATTGCAAATAACTCAATATAATTTCAATTTTCCCCAAAACAAATAAAAATCCCATAACAATTGTATTCATTTGCCAAAATGAATAATGAAATGCAGGTTATGTTCTTTGTGAAATATTAGGTAGCACCACTTATGCAACACTGAGGCATAAACCAATCGTGTGCTAACATAGGCTCCATGGGGGATAGAGTCCTCCATGTGAGGCTCTAATAACTCTTGTAGTTTCAGTGCCTTATCCTTTGGGCTTGTGGAGTCATGCTCTTCAACCTTTAACCTATGCAATCTTCTTTGATCTGTGACCTTCAGCTAAAACTAAATGAAAATGAAAACTGAAACTGACAAAAAATGATGAAAATGATTCTTGTCCAACAATATTGTTGCACACACCTACTCTACTTATTGGGAAAATGAATCTTTCAAGTTACATGGAACAACCAATGAATCCATTTCATCATTTTTTCAACTGTTTGAAGCTTTGAAATGTTCTTCCTTAAGCACCAGAGATAATTCTTACTTGAAGTCACGTCAAAGAAACATTTGGAAATACACTTTCCATTGAAGAAATCAATGAAACTAGGCCCACTTTCTACTTGCAGATAGGCTGCATATGGATCCTGAAAAACATCAACAATACTTGCCCCTGCAACATTGCTTTGTGTAAAAAGGAAAAGTATTGCATTAGGTCCTTCGTCCACTGTTCTTGGTTGTTGTATGGCTTGCTGATTTTTTGATTCATCCTCAATGCATATGGCCTTGGTCCACTCCTGATCATGAGGTGTATTAGGAAAAAGGATTAGTGATGCTTGGCTTTCTTTAATTTCAACCTTTCTCATCTGATCACATGGAATTTCATCTTGGTTGCTTGATGAAACTGAGATTTTGTCTTCAAGAGGAATAGGGAGTTGATAGGGAAGTTCATCACAATTAGAATGTATTGGGAAGATACATTCTTCTATATTATCTTCTGATTGAGAGGGATATTCATCATAGCTTGGCTTATGGTCCCAATTTCTCATTTTTTTACCCTCTAAAATTAGATTATCATATTTTTCTATTTTTTTAGCAACAAAAATATGACATGAGCATTGAAACAAACTATTGTTGCTTTGATGGGAAGGGTACTTTTATGATATTAGGTCTTCAACAGATTTTTCATGGAAATCATCTTCATAATCATCATACAAAGGTGAATCAATGACTATTTGACTATTAATGGCTGAGGGGACTAGTACAATAGCTGGGACAACCGATTGCTCAGGGAAAACATCCCCATAGTCATCGAAACTTGGAAAATCATGGCACATTGGTTCATTAACAATAGGAGGGACTGATAATCTATGAATTTGGTCATGACAAGATGCAACACTATTCTCATGATAAAATAAATCTGAATCTAAGATGACCTCTTGACTTAAAGAATCGAGAAAAGGAGGAGACAAGGAAATGATGGATTGTCCATATTGATCTTTCTCTTGGGGACCTAGATTTTGACATGAATGTTGCACTTGTTCTTCAAATTTAGGAAAAGCATCATGAAACTCATCATCTAAGTCATGATCTCTATAATCATCCCCTTCATCATCAGTACTAGAGGAATCACTTGTTGAATCTTGAATATATGATGCATACCCCTCACAACAATTCTCAAAAAGTCTTTCAGTTGAATAAATTATCTTGCAATGAGAATAAAAAACATCATGAAAGTCCTTCAAAGAGGAAATACTAGAAGCAGGGAGTGTTCTATACCATTTCCTCGCATCACCTTCCAATGAATACATGAACATTTTCATCAATATATCTTCATGATGGATGTCAAGCTGCTGCATCAAAGCATGAAATTCATGAACATGCTCAAAAGGGTTGTCATCATCACCTTCATAAAATCTGGGTAGCAAATCTTGCCATTCATCAATTTGAGGCACAAGATGTGGATAACCATCTATGGCTAAGAAAATGAGTGGGTCAAACCTCCTGGCCAGGATAGCCTTCATAGCCATTTGATTTTTCTCATCCCCAATGGAGTCACCAACCTATTCTAAACAATGGAGTCGCCATGGTGAATGTGCAGTCTTGAAGGTGTCCAACTTCAGTCACCATCTAAAGCTGGAGTTGTGCAATGTTGTTCTTCCTAGGGAGATTTTCAATCTACTCAAATCCGTCCCCAACAATGGCGCCAAAAATGTTATCACTGAAAGTCACACTTTGACTGCTAAAGTGTAAGCTCAACACCCATCAGAATGTAAAAGATAATTTGGTTTTGAATGGGTGGACCAACAAGATGGAGAAATAAAGGGAGAGGGCAGCAAACTGCAGATCAATAGGCTACACCAATGGGCAATGGAGTCACAAACATCCTACTCATCGAAGGCACAAAAGCTTCTCAACAAAAAAACAAGATTGTATGTTGATAGGTGGAAGAATGAAGGAAAACATAATATAGAATTTTCACTAAACAAAGATCCTCTCAATTTAATGAATCAACATATACTTGAATATAAACAATGACTGATGGGCAAAATACAACAGATCCTCTGTTACTTAGGGATCCATAAATCATTGACAACCTTTGATCCTCAAATCTACAATATATTCAAATAAGAAGAAATATAAAAAAAGATTTACAATCTGAAATCATAGCTCTCATGAGTCTCCAATAACAGTAATGCTTACAATCAAAAAATGCCCACAGGATTACAAATGAACACACACAGGAAAACTACCTACTCCTACTCTCTCTAGCCTCTCTTGACTCGTCCATCCATCTTCTCCAAGAGATATATCCCTCTTTAAATATAAAATATCATCCAAATTACCTAAGGAGGTCGAATCCCATCTCCTCCATTAGATTCTAAGCCTTGGAGATAGGTGGCAATAGTCAAAGAGACAAAAATCCAACAAACTGTTGATTTTTCAGGAATTTGTTGGAAGTCATTAATAAATTGTTTCCACCTCATGCATGAGGCCTTTGCTGGAGATAAATCTTATGTGTAGGTTTCCCTTGACATCTGAATGATCTTTGAGAAGTAATTCGAACCCTCCTTGACATGTAGCAACCTCCCAACAAGGAAAATATCAAAACCGTGACCGCTACAAGAAATTAATACGCAGCACCACTGTGCAGAGTACGCAGCGCCTACTTCTATATCCAATATCTCTCAAACCAAAAAACATTTTGAAAAACTGAGATAATTTTTTTTTTATTTGGAATGTTATGAACAAAAACCTCCTCTAGTTTTCAAAAATACATCATCAACTGCTCATAACCCAAGTTTTAAATTAGTGACTCAAAACTGGCAGAATAACTCTGCACAATTTAGCCTCTACCAGAATATTACGTAGCGCCTGTAGGTAGCACCTGACTGTGATTTTGCATGCAATTTGGTAGCATAAAACCATGGTTTCTTTGATGCTTCAACTTGGATATTGGGAATAACTCAATATAATTTCAATTTCCCCCCAAAAAAATAAAAATCCCATAACAATTATATTCATTTGCCAAAATGAATAATGAAATGCAGATTTTGTTCTCTGTGAAATATTAGGTAGCACCTGTAGGTAGTGCCACTTATGCAACGCTGAGGCATAAACCAATCTTGTGCTAACAAACCCTACTCTCCTTGAAGAGAGTGATGCACCTCTTAGTCATGTCATCAACATTCCTAACCCTACTCCTTCTGAACAAGAGAGATTTATTCCCCCCCTACATGCTCTCTCTCCAAGTCTCAATGAAGTTCCCTTCGATTGGGACGACTTGATGGGGCATCCCATACCCCCACCTATGTATTTTCCATTAAGAGACATTATTTGAACCATCACGGAGACTGTATCCTCCATCAACACTTTCTCCTCCTCGACTTGGAGAACTTTGGGTTTTCCCAAGATTTTGTCAGCTATCTGTGAGATACTGACTTTTTGTAGAAGAACAAGATGGGAGCCTTGGCCTCCCCCTTTACATGTTGATTAAGACACCAAAAATGAGTCTTAGTTAAGCTCTTTTTCGACTCATCTAAAAACCGAAAATATTGTCAAGTGATTTGTCCCTTTCACACTCATTAAACTGGATTTGAAAGGTCACGAGTCTTAGTTAAGCTCTTTTCTGACTCGTTATCAAAAATAGAAAAGATTGTCGAGTGAACTTGTCTTTTTCACACTCGTAAATTGGATTCAAAAAGACATCTATTTGGCATAAGTTTACCCCTTTTCCACACCAAGTAGACTACAAGACATAAAAAAAGATATTTTTTGGCTTTAAGTTGTGATTGCATCTCATGCCCTTGCTTGCAGTATTGAGCCTTTAGTCGGTTCTCGATTTGCGTTATAAACCGTTGCCTAAGCAGTTTTGCATCCTCAACCAAGCAGAGCCTTGTTTATATCCTTCGCAATTTGACACCCTATACCCTGGAGGAAACATCACCCCGAGTGTCCATCTCCCGCATTCATTTCCTTGCATTAAGCATAGGTATGTTCCACTACTAGAACTAGTTTTGCTTACTTGCGACACTTGTTTTCTCCTCTGTATCATAGCATTCATTTGTTATGAAAAAAAAAAAAACAACGAGCATGAAGGGAGTACTATATTATAATTGGTAGCATTCATGTCACCTTTGAATAGAGCACATAATTATTGAGTCCTTGTGTCATCATAATTTTGGGTTTTAGCATGGACTTAGGAAGCTGATCTTGTTACAGAGTTTTCTCTACCAACTGGTTACTCTTCCAGTCCCTATAGAGAGCTTTATTGATGCCTCCTGCATCTAATAGTCACATCATTGAGTCTATGTTTCCAGAGTCCACCACATGTCTCATGCTCTTGTTCAAAGTAAGTCTCACAACCTGTGTCGACCACTCCTTAGAAATCTTGACTTTGCATGTCGTTCATACCCTCAGTTTGTCTCAAAATCACATGATACTATGGTCTTATCACGCACCCTGGCCCTATTTGCATCATTGGTAGGTCACCTTGAACCCAACAATCAACATGTCATCATTGGTCATTGACTCGGTGGTTTCCCTTGTGTTCGACAACAAGACATCTATTCACACTTTGGGATTCATGCAGTGTCTTGGATGCCATTAGCCTTATCGATGGTTTCCTTGCCTTTGTCAGCAATTTTCATCATTGGTTGTTATTCAGAGGGTCTTTTTCGTGTACCACTTGCATTTGATACATGCAAAAGATGCACAAGGTCATTGGTTCGTGAACATATTCTTCGTCCGATCTCCACCAAATCATGAAGCTCCTGCTTTGTTCCTCATGATGACTGATGAAAGATGCCTTAATGCTTTCCTTTCAGCGGGTCTCTTTCCATCGAATTTAGCTCATCTATTTTGGATATGGGACCTAGAGTTTTATGAGTACCTTGAGGCTTACAGTCATTAGTGGAAGGCTCTCTCACCATTGATAGAAGGGAATACATCAATGTCTCCTGATCAATGGATTTCTCAAGTGTTCGACACCAACTCCTTTATTCACACTTGTAGGAATGTACTTGGTGCCTTGATACCTACTTTCATTATTGGTAGGTTGTCTCACATTTGTTAACAGTATACCTCAATGATCGGTAATCAAACGATGTCTCATTATGTTCGACCTCAACTCCTTTATTCACATGATGTAGACTTGCACCCTTGGTGGATAGTGTAGAAGACTTGAAGACATCACTATGTGGCCACAACTTTCCTAAGTTGTTTCTTCCTTTTCACTGGACCAACACCTGTTCGACTTTAGTGATCATGGGAGATCAGATTGTACTCCATGGTATACAAATATCTTTAGATTGATTTTGAGACTGCTTTCACTGGGCCTTGTTTGTGACTATGTCAGCTTTTGGCATATAACTGCAATTGTATCTTCCTATTCATGGCCACAGACACTTATTTGGTATATTTTCCCCATGGATCTACATTGTATTCTTGGCATCTATGTATGCAAAGTCAATACAAAATGTAATGATAAATCGAGTGCGTCCAGCTGGTTCTCTACCACTCCACTCCTGGGTTATTTATAATGTATTTCGACCATCGTAGATACTCCTTTGATCTCACACATTAGGGGGAATTTGTTATAGCAAGATTTGCATCACCATTGCTATCTTGCACAAAGGGCCTTTTTCCATTTCCCTATGCAGACTTATCATCCCTTTTTGATAAATCCAGAGCTAAAAATAAACATTTTTCCACACATGCACACCCTATTAGCTATACAACAAGCGTATACGCAGGCTTCTCCACTACAACCCACGTACATCGGGATTTGGGCTAGAAAATACAAAAATGGAGTTGGGTTTCCAGGTCACAACAAGAGATCTCTGATCCTTGGCCTTCCATATACTGGAAACGTTTCGACTCGGCCCTTCAGTTGCATTTTGAAGGCTATAAGAGCACAATTTCGAGCTATGGAAAAGAGGATAAAGCATTCAACTTTCACAGCAAAGTTACTCTGGAGAAATTAATTCATATTGAGTCTGCATCCCTTTGTCCCTCAAGTTTGAACACAGTGTTCAACCACCAATCTCTTTCCCTAATTTGAGAGAACCTCATTGTCTCTCTCTTTCAAGCTTTCCTTTGGTGGAGGATTGAAGTGGTGGAGACCCAGTTGGAAGGAACTTGGTTCCTTGGTTTCGAACCGTGTCGACACGGAAGTCTGTAATGTTGACACTTATGTTGATCAATTATTAATAGAAATACTCCTTTCTTGTTCTATTGGTATCGTGCAAATATATGATTATTATCCATGGGCATGTTTGTAATGTTTATTAATGGATTATGCTATCTAATGTGCTAACCCCTTTACATTATCACTATATACTTGCTTTTCTTGTTCATTGAGAACTTATTGCAAGTACAAAGCTTTGGGTTGAAGTGCTCAATGGTGGAACATCATCAAACGTTGGATCGAGGTAGGCCTCTTTCTTATCTTGCACATTGGTATCTTGCACATTAGTTTATATAGCATACAATGGAATTGAGTTGATTTCTATAGTCATACCTGTCTGTTGTGGTTTACCCTTGGCCATAGAGAATTTTTCCCTCGTAACACAAGCATGCACCTTTCTATATCCTCTTCAACCGATGCAGTCAAGACTCCCTCGTTTTCTCCAACTATTCTATTTGTTTCAATGTGGGAATGCACAAAATACATTGAACATGAATGGAAGCTGGTATGCACCGGAGAACAAGCAATATGTACATACAGTAAAATAAACTCAATGAACAGTCTAGAAGATAGGCAGAAACATGAACCTTTACGCTTCTCCATCCATGGTTGTAAACGTGTAATTTTTTTTCCCTACCCAAAATATATTACAAGCCACAAAATATCACGCAATTGCATGGTCGTAGCTAAACGATTTTTGGTTTTCCATGGAAAATTATTCAGATATGATTCCACTGATGGAAATACATGTTCTTTATCCTCTACACAAACTGTTGTGCCCATGATACAAGTTGTTGGTTTTATGTGGCAAACTACCCGGACATGCTTCCAAACATCCAAATATAATCTTGCAGAATATTTGTTGTTCATATCATACCTCAAGCACAACACAAATTGTATCATGCACACAACAGTCTGTGTAGAGGAGAAAGAACATGTATTGTCATATCGACACATCTGGTCATACATGGTCTATAAATGTAGCCTGCATATGCTTTATTCTAACAAAAAAACTACGGATATTGCAATTTCACATGTAATCCTCGAACAATTTTGCATGCAACTATTTTCTTTCATGCCAACACTGAAGAACCAAAAAAATCTCACGGAATAACAGATATTGACCTCAGAAGACAGGGAAAATAACACAACTACATGTCGACTCCTGGGTGTAGGGGTTGAACACTGTAAAGAGCCCCAAAAAACAATAATAATTCAAAAAAAAAAGAAAAAAGAAAATCTCCAACCACCGTCATTGGACCCCAACCCTGCAAAGCTGAATCAAACAAAAGAAAACAACAAGCACTAAACAACAAGAAAGCAAGAACAGGTTGAACTGCACCCCCAGGGCCCTAAAGCATAAACCCGAGCGAAACAAACAAAACCAGCAATCCACGAACCAACAAGAACCATCGAGCTAGTAAACAACATATGTATCTCCAACGATTACGAAACTGCAGCCCAAGCACAGAAGGAACCAGAAACATACGAGGACCATGCCACTACAAATAAGAAAGAATTCTTACTTGTAGACTGCAAACACTGAACAAAAAACAAGGAATAGAAAAGGAAACTATGGCATCAAAATTACTCCAAAACACTGAAATGCAGAAGCGTAGGTCGACTCGCGAATGAAACAACAATAAGCAACAACCAAGAGACCAACGAAGAAGAAGCACTCACTGAACCGGTAAACAATGCATGTAGCTTCAACGATAACGAATTTGCATTGAAAAGGTAGAAGAAGAATGAAACATACAATGGCTATTGAACTGGTGGTGGACAAACAAGACTGTGCAAATTCACTATAACTGTATGGAAAATTTCAAGGAAAAATGTACTCCGAGAAGCATATTTACATAAACATTTAAGGCTGTCAGGTTGTCTAAGGACCTTGTGGTATGCAAACATCTAAGCTGTCGGGCCTGTTGGAGGACATCGCCTCATGTAAACATTTAAGCTGTCAGGCCTATTAAGGCATCTCGAAAAAAGTGTCAATACATTTCAACAAAAATACATCCAGCAAGGACGTTATAAACTTTGGAATTCTCAATCACTATAAAGTTTGGATATCAAAACATTTCAATATGCTTAGTACATATCAAAACTTAGGAATATATTCAGCTAGCAGAAAATGCTAATACAAACATTCGAACTAATGCTAGTATTAATCCACCTTCAAGCAATATACAGGAAAAATATATGATTCAAAAAGACTGTATACAAGAAAAAGTTTGGATATGTTGCCATATAAAACATTGGGAATAGGAAAGCCGTCAATAACACCTCCAATCTCTTATCCATTAATAAGATCAATGCATATATGGTACTTTTTATTATATATAAATATATGTTTTTAATTCCCTAACTCCAACAATAAGTATTATGCAAATATTTCTAGTCAAAAAACAAACTAATATGTAGTCAACAACTTATTGATCACTATAATCTCTCTATGCCTATAGCAAGAACTAATCACAATAAAGATGTACTTTTAATGATAAATAACTATATATTTTAATCATGAAAAAGTGCATTGCCGCTTCATCCAAAAGTGGAGAACCTCTAGATACATTATTGTGCAACCTAGGAGGTCTACGATATCTATGAGATAAAGAGAGGTTCACTTTTGTGCAACCTAGGAGGGCTACCATAACTTGGAAATATAAGATTGGTATATTTTCTCGCATGACTCTGAAGGGGAGATGATAAAGTATGTGTAATGGTCATGACCACCGGTATATACTTTAGTCACTCAATAAAGCATGTTACTAAATGATATATAGTTAATATGTCATAATTACATTAATTTAAGTCAATTTTTTAATTTTTAATTAGGTATTAAATTAGTTCACTTAAATTTTTAATTATGTGGAATATAGAGACACTTTGGAATACGAGTTACTTTAAGTTGTAGTCTAATTAGTTTTTTATTGTTATTAGCTGCATTCACGACATTTTTACCAATTTTAATAGAAAGTTAAAAAAATCATGTATATTTAATAGAAAGTTATAAAAATCATGTATAAAATAAATGCACATTATAATGCAACTGAAAAGGAAAATTAATAAAGGTATTGACATTTATATAAAATAAATGCACATTATAATGCAACTGAAAAGGAGAAATTAATAAAGGTATTGACATTTATACAAAATAAATGCACATTATAATGCAATTGAAAAGGAGAAATTAATAAAGGTATTGACATTTATCTTTACTAGTCTATTTTATAGGTCCAAATGGGACAACCCATTAAACATTATAAATAGGGATAACACAAAATAGAAAGTTCATATAAACTTTCACAATTAAAATTATCCTTTCAATTGTAAATATATTTCTAATATGATTCATAAAGAAAGTGTGATAGTATTGTTAATGAAGAAAAATTATTGACAAAATAAAACTATATCAAAAATAGGGATAACACAAAATAGAAAGTTCATATAAACTTTCACAATTAAAATTATCCTTTCAATTGTAAATATATTTCTAATATGATTCATAAAGAAAGTGTGATAGTATTGTTAATGAAGAAAAATTATTGACAAAATAAAACTATATCAAAACTAATCAATTTATGCCATTTGAGGTAAAGACTATACCTATGGTATTTTTAAGAAATGATTTACATTTTATATATTAATTTATTCCCGCCACCATATTAAAGAATTGAAAACATGGTATATACAAGATTTGAACAATGATATCTTCATAATAAGTACCCCTTACTTACCATTCAACCATATCACAATGGACAAACACCCTTTCAGACATGTTTTTTCTCTTTTTTTTTATTACTCCTTCATAATCTAAAGTCAAAACAAACAAATTCTAAATAAATTAGAGGTCAAGGATTTCTTAACTAATTCAAGTGTCCTCTAACACTCTCTATTGATTGAACGAAACACTTGTCAACAATATTAGTAGATGTTATTGTTAGTAATGTAATTTATCCCAATATTGTAAGCATTCTCCGTTGATGAATGTTACACGTCATAATGTATGAGGTTTCACATTGTGATTTTCATTATATTTGATAGAGTTTGTTGGGGATTTATTGAGCTTATTCTCTTCTTTGACATCAGAGTTTTTTGGTTGATTTTCACTTCTCTTCTCAGTGGACAATCATGGTTGGTGGTTGCAGCATGCTTTTGGTTCTACTTGCAGCCTTTGCTTGATGGATAACAACATGATACTTGATAGTACATATGTTATATTATTCACGGATCATCTTAGTGACTAGGTATGTTGATGCTATGATGTTGGTTTGTCACTGGAAGGGGGTGTTCTACATGGTCCTCATGTTTTGCATATTTGATGGGGAAATACTTGATGACTGGATGAAGAAATAACACTTTCTTATGTTGTTGATATGGTTGGATGATGCATGCTATCATAGTGGGATCTCCCTAGGTGATATAACTTAACATTGTAAAATTTGTTAGACATCACCTAGGTGGAAATGTGTTTTATGATGTTAGTACCCTTGTTGATGTAATTGTTCCTAAGTATGAGTTAGAAAAGGAGAGGCACTTCTTATATTTTGGTGATATAGAGTTTTCTAAGGTTAGATGATGAATTGAGATGAAATAATCCTTGGTGGTGCACCCTAAGTTGGGCTTTATGTTTTTTTGGTATCATGGTGGGGGTTTTGGTAGGGAGAACATATTTTATTACCATGGTAAAACACTTTAGTAGAGTGCACCCCTCATTGGCACACATATTCATGATGATTTAATGGGATTATTTAGAGGTGGACTATAGTTATTAATATTTGTGCACATATGTTGAGGTTGATTTAACCATTAATTGGTTAAATTAATCAATTTTATCTAGATGAAGTTTGATGGCTTGAACACCCTACTTCATTTTGCATCATTTCACACTTGGACAGGTTATTTGGAAGTTATTTGAGGCTTTATTATGGAGAACTCCTCTCTTTGGCACAAATTTCAAGGATTTCATGCATTATTTTATTGTTTATTGGAGGATGACACACCTTTGTTTCTAACGTGCACCTCTCTTGATTTTTTGAGCATCATTATGGAATTGGTTATGGCGGGTGTTGTATTGTTTATTTATAATTACTTTTTCACTACCTTTCCCTTGTGTGCATGGTTTGGGGAATCAATTGATGGAATTTTAAACAAACCAAGGTTTTGGAACACTTGTTCCAGAGTCCCAGGGATGATTTTAAGGATGGAAATTTATTTTAAAATCTAGAAACCTTGGCGAATCTTACTAATCCTTCATATGCAAACTATAAATGATTGGCGGTATTTTTGTAAAAATATTCAAATTTTTAAGTATTTTATATAGTTTTTATAAAATTTTAGCGATTTTTAAGGTAAAATGATTTTATCCTATAGAATTTGGGCGAATCATTTTTAAAATAGTGAATCACGTTTTTGGAAAAACCATGGAAAATTAGCCCATGAGCGAAATTTAGCCCCTAAAATCATCCTTGCGAATCCAGACCCCCCTCCCCTTGTCTCCTTTGGGGCTGCTCGACCTCCTGGTCTAAGCGTTCAAACACCTGAGTCAGATTGACTTTTCAACTCCCTGCTGGAACCTGACAAACTCTATCACAGGTCCCTCTTTCTCCAAAGGGCAGATCCTCTTAACCCCTCATCTCTCTCTCCTTGACCCTTTGAAGAAATTTGGCAGTGACAATCGCTCTCTGTGCCAGGCCCTTTGTATCACGTGACCTCAGGATGTGTCCCAGGGCTCAACCACACAAGGTGCTTTGGGCTTCGGGCTTCATCTCTTTCCACGACATCCAACTCTTACATTCTAGAACTCCAAATCGACAAACTCAAATAGTGTGAGGATCAACGGTCCCCATCCCTCATTCTGATCGACGATTATGATCTATTTAGACTCCGAACTTCGGGAGTATCTCAATATCCTCCCCGGATATCTTCCGGAGTATTGTTCCTCAGAATCGACGGATCGCTTCCAGGCGTCCCTTCCAAATCTAACAATCTGGATTCAAACTACTCTTCGCGACTTCACGAAGAGATTTGTTTGCTCTTGGAAAACCTCCCAGAGCTCCAACTCCCAAACCTCTTGATCTCTTGCCACCTGTCTCCTCCCGATGATGGAGGATTTCATGGTCTTCGGGACTTCAGAAAGTCCTCGAACCTTTTTCACACTTAGCACAATTTATTCTCGAGACTTAAGTTGTTCTCAACCTTCTTCTTCACTCCTTGTAGAGTCCCACACAAATTCTTCTAGGACTTTGCTCGGCTTGAACCCTTTGAGGTTATCAATTTCTCTGCGTCCTTCAGTGGACCTTCTAGTGCCCTCCTGGAAACTTAATGCTCTTCCTCCTGAGCTTGTAATTTGAACTTACTATATTCTTGGTGCACTCCTTATGCTCAGCTAAACCTTTCGACGAATTCTCCCTGAGCCCTTATAGAAGTCTTAAGGCATCTCCTTTTCTTGGTTGATGCACTATTGCAAATCCTTCCTTGCTCAGAGTGTTCAACAACCCTGGGGTTCTCTCGACACTTCTAACACTTCATAACATGTTTCCCTTGTATGCTCTCATACTTTCTCTATCTCCTCTCTTTGCTATATCCTACATATTCTCTACTGGCAACAATACAAGATTTTATATAAGAGGGGCTCGATGATATTCCCTCCAAGCTAAGCTAGTGGTGTCTAATCACCATTCAAAATGCTCGACTAATGAGGCAGATTACAATGATGGAAATTTGATCCGAATCGGATGCAGATCCCTCTTACCGTCAACCACTTAATGGCGACCTTATCTACAACTTCTATGAAGGCACAACTTGGCTCTACAAACCTGTTAGCATTAATTTCCTCGATCACGATTTATATTATCGAAGGAAAAATGAGAGGGAGATGCCTCTCCCTTCCTTGAATGCACACCACTCGTGATAATCAACAGGCACATAATGAGGTGGAGCAATGCTCCTGCATCATGCTCCAAGGCTACGAAAATTCATGAGCTCTTGCTTATGAGCTTCCTAGCTCTGTTGAAATCCTCCTAGATCCCAAGATTTCTCCTAGAGTTTTCCTTCTGCTCCTCTTATTTTTTGTTATTGTTGCGACATCTTTATCCCAAGTTCCTTTATGTCTAGATTTTCCTTGTTGATCGCTTCTTCTGCTGACCTCAACATCAACCTCTGTATCTCCTCTATGGATTCTTTCAGCTACTTCATCGACTAGTTTCTCTCGTGCAGTCTACTTGACTGCAATTTCTCATGCAGCTCTAAGGGTAGATTGTCTTGATTTCCCATGTTGTTTTCATCCCTTATGACGTTGACTGGCCACTCTGTTGTAGACTCCAATTTCGTATTCTCACCACTGAACTATTGTTCAGCTACCGCCTTTGACAGACTAACTCTTGTCAATTATTCGGTTGGTTCCATTCCATCTTCCTCCATCTACAACTCCTGCTGGTATGTCTCCTCTGACATGGCTATCTCATGGAAACCACCATCTAGTTCTGGATTGTCCAACCAATCCTCTAGTGCCTTTAACTCCATCTCCTACTGAGTGAGTAACTCAACTGGTTGCTCCCTTCTGTTGCGATAGATTTTAGTATCTTCTCCTTATCCTCCATGACAGTCTCATCTTGTTGCCCTTCTGTTGCATCCAAAAAATCCATGCTAGCCTCTCCCCAACTGCTTGGCATGAATATCTTCACTCCTCTGATGACTAGAATGCTCCTTTGATCCTTCTCGGTGATGGTTTTTTCTAACTTTGCATCATCTTCATTCACATGGCTTGCAGTTATGCATGAATCTTCATATGGATGAGGCCTTTCTTCCTCCTCTCCATCTGTCAACACCCCCTATTGACATGAACTCTCAGTTGAGATCATCTCTTCTCCTTTTCCCACTTGGTAACCTATGAGACCTCTGCTAGATCTCTTTCCCTCACCATTGAGGTTTTCGACACATCTCAACCACCTCTTCAACACCTGTTGCTGCCTTCTAGCCAACAAATTTCGAATAGGCCACTTAGTTGTCCTCTTCAAAGGTCACTTGTACCTCCAGCGTACCTTTGCTTCCTGCTAAATCTTAAATCTAGCCTCTCCATCTCTGCTCAGATTTCACTAAGCTCCTTGTCCATCTCTGATTTGATTTTCTACGGGCATACTTCTCCTCGATCGCGCTCATGACCTCCAACAACCATCTAGCTTCAACTACAACCCACCTAGTTGTTTACCATCTGTTGCACACCTTGCAACAGTTTCCACAGAGTATCACACTTTGTCTCCCTTGCCTACATAAATCAATTATGCGCTTTGATACCACTCTATTGGTATCAGAGTATCTCTTTTACCTCCTTCTTTCTGCCCGAGAAAAAAATCAGGCTCTGATACCACTCTATTGGTATCAAAGTATCTCCTTTCACCGCCTCTCCTTTTCCCACACTCGATGACAAAATCGAGCTCTTATACCACTCTGTTGTGGACCCCCCTCCCCTTCTCTCCTTCAAGGCTACTCAACCTCTCGGTATAGGATCGTTTAAACACCTGATTCAGATTGAATCTTTGACTCCCTGCTAGAACCCAACAAACTCTATCACTTGTCCCTCTTTCTCCAAAGGGCATATCCTCTTAACCCTACGTCTCTCTCCTTGACCCTTCGAAGAAAGTTGGCGGCGAAACTTGCTCTCTATGACAGGCCCTTTCTATCACGTGACCTCAGGTTGTGTCCCAGGGCTCAACCACACAAGGCGCTTTAAGCTCCAGGCTTAGGCTCTTTCCACAAAAACCAACTCTTATGTTCTCGAACTCCGAATCAGAAAACTCAAATGACGCAAGGATCAATGGTCCCTGTCCCCCCTTTCAATCGACGCTTATGATCTATTCAGACTCCATCCTTTGGGAGTCTCTTGATATCCTCCCCAGATATCTTCTGGAGTACTGTTCCTTTGAATCGGTAGATCACTTCCATGTGTCCCTTTATATCTAACGGTCTAGATTCAAACCACTCTTCGCAACTTAAAAAAGATATTTGTTTTCTCTTGGAAAACCTCCCGGAGCTCCAACTCCCAGACCTCCTGATCTATTTCCACCTGTCTCCTCCCGACGATAGACAATTTCATGGTCTTTGGGACTTCAGCAAGTCCTCAACCATTTTTCACACTTAGAACAATTTCTGCTCGAGACTTAGGTTGTTCTTGGCCTTCTTCAACACTCTTTGCAGAGTCCTACACAAATTCTTTTGCGACTTTGCTCAGGTTTAACCCTTCGAGGTTCTTAGTTTCTCTGCGTCCTTCGGTGGACCTTCTAGTTCCCTTCTGGCAACTTAACGCTCTTCCTCCTGATCTTGTAAGTTGAACTTGTTGTATTCTTGGTGCACTCCTTGCGCTCGGCTAATCCTTTCAACGGATT
The DNA here is from genome assembly GCA_032191745.1 of Picea mariana. Classification (NCBI taxonomy): domain Eukaryota; kingdom Viridiplantae; phylum Streptophyta; class Pinopsida; order Pinales; family Pinaceae; genus Picea; species Picea mariana. The sequence continues at coordinate 108,408 of JASDQU010241928.1, forward strand.
CTCCCTTATCCCTTCCAAAAGTCTTAAGGCATCTTATTTCCTTGGTCGATGCACTCTTGCAAATCCTTCCTTCCTCAGAGTATTCAACAACCCTGGGGTTCTCTCGATGCTTCCAACACTTCAGAACATGTTTCCCCTGTACTCTCTCATACTTGTTCTATCTCCTCTCTCTGTTGTATTCTACATATTCTCTACTGGAAACAATACAAGATTTTATACAAGAGGGGCTCGATGAGCTTCCCTCCAAGCTAAGATAGTGGTGTCTAATAACCATTCAAAATTCCTGACTAATGAGGCAGATTACAATGATGGAAATCTGATCCAAATCGGATGTTGATCGCTCTTACCATCAACCACTTAATGGAGACCTTATCTATAGCTTGTGCGAAGGCACAACTTGGCTCTACCAACCTATCAACATTAATTGCCTTGATCGTGATTTAGATTCTTGAAGGCAAAATGAGAGGGTGGCGCCTCTCCCTTCCTTGAATGCACACCATGTGTGCTAATCAACTGGCACATGTTGAGGTGGAGCAATGCTCCTACATCAACACCCCTAACACATTCTTCTAAGTTAAACTTTATTTGGAGGATAATTTATTATTTTTTGGTTGGATGAGGTGTCTCTATGGCACATTTTTCTAGGGCACACATATCCTTGGTTCTCTTTCATTATCGCATGGTCAAATATGGTTATTTCAACTACATTTGGCATTATTTCAGCTACATTGGAGAGCACCCTCCCCTCTTTGATTTGGAATTAATATTATTTTATTTAGAAGTTGTTGTGGAGGATTTTTATTGGACGATGGGTTTCTCTCAGAGGTCCAAATTTGTGTCTTGTGCATTCTTGTACTTGGTATCCTTTATATATTTGGAGATTATTCTTGGAGGGTGCACATATAGAAGGTTTCCTCTTGTTATTTTTAGAGGTTTTATCTTGGAGTTTACCCTTTATTGATACATTGGACAACACAATTGGAGATTTCATATCAGATTATGTAACTACCTCGTTACTTTATTATTTGTTGAACTTGTCTCATGGAAGTGGTTACTTGAATATGATTAATTTATTATATATGCATGCATTCATCATGAAGGGTGCACTTAGTGATTTCTCTTAGGTGGTCCTTGGAGAACATCCTCTCACAAGAAGGATTGTTTTATGTATATTTTTGAGTTAGCACCTTGGAGGGTGCATTCTATGTGGACCATGTGGCATCTTGACTTGGTATTGTGCCTATTTTTGGTGACATGACCCCTTCATGAAAATTTTCTTGTATATTCCTCTCTATTTTTTTATTGGACGACTTCCTTTGGAGAGCGTAGTTGCCACACTATCCACTCCACATGGTCAACAAGATCTAACTACTTCATTTGTTTATTAATTTTTTTACTTTTCATGGAGTTAGTTGGAGATTTATTGTACTTTATTGTAAGAGGTATTAAGCTACCACTATATAAAGAAGATCTTCTCTCCATTTTATGTTGTAATTGGAAATTAGATTATTGTTGAGTGAAATAAGTGATTGGACATGATGTCATTGGGATCCCTTGTGTATCAAACCCCTTAAACATTACTGAAGAAGTGAGGTATTTCTTCTTTGTAGTGTGGTAAATCTATATGTTATTCATTTATTGTAAATCTCTTGTAGGAATTTATATCTTTAACTAACATAAAGGCCTAGTAATGAGAACAACACTCATCTAGTAATAAGCAATGTGAGGAGGTTCCCCCGCTTGCATTATTTGTTGTCCTATTTCTATTTTTCAACCTTTATTCTATAATATCTAGTTGTTGATTGGATAATAATTCAGATAATAAACAACACCTTTATGTTAAATTGATGTGTGGCAAATTATCCCTCAAAGATTAATTTCCACATCATAATTTCCAACAAGAACTTTAAGGTTCAAAGTATCAAATACATTCATTTTACCTTAGGTACAAAATTAATTGATGATGGTATCAAACTAGTTATTTCATCAAAGTAGGTGGAAGATGTCAAATTAGTATTTCTGCCTCATATCCTACATCAAAGTATTTGATGGTGACAAATTAGTGCACTCATTTTACAATTTTATCATGACTCCATTGGCCTTCATATGGATAAGCATTGATCCTTCATATTTTAATTCCCTTGTTTTCCCTACTCGTTCCTTTCCTTGCCTTACATAAACCCCATTCCATTTCCACTTCCACATAACTTACTACAACACTTTGCTTTATCAAGGATTACTCTTCAAAGTTCAACTAGAGCCCCWACACAWTATCCTTGATAATACTACCTTTATGGAAGMCCCCATTGAGTTGGAGAAGAGCCTACCAAAAGAGAGAGGAAGAGYCATTSAGATGACAATGGGTATCCTTCCTAAGTTAMACAAAGCCTTGGGACTTTACACTTTCATGGGTGCTATATATTTAACACTCTTCCCTTTCCCTTTCATGGGTGCTAGATTAATTTCTAGATCATAATTTCCAACAAGAACTTTAAGGTTCAAAGTATCAAATATGTTCATTTTACATTAGGTACAAAATTAATTGATGAAGTTATCAAAACAATTATTTCATCAAATTAGGTAGAAGATGTCAAATTAGTCTTTCTACCTCATAGCCTACCTCAAAGTATTTTATGGTGAAAAATTAGTGCAATCATTTTACAATTTTCTCATGACTCCATTGGCCTTGAGATGGATAAGAAATGATCCTTCATATTTTCATTCCCTTGCTTTCCTTACTCAATCCTTTGTTTTCCTTCCATAATCCCCTTTCCATTTATTCTTCCACATACCTTACTACAACACTTTTATTTATCAAGGCTTGCTCTTCAAACTTCAACTTGATCCCCTACTCCATAGCTTTGAGCATACTACCTTTATGTTAGTGTAATGTTCCCCAACTTAACCAGGGAACATTACTATGTGAAAACTCATTAAATCGATAAGATTTATTGCTAATCAAATACATGTATCTTACCAGCTACAAATCACATACATATTTAACCATTTGACTGATACCACAGTTCTAAATGAATCTAACAACATATTTTAAACATAAATGCAACTATTCAAGAAAATATCAAACACACAACATTCATATAAACCATTTACACAACGGAATGACATAAGAATAGAACATTAAAAACTTATATGTTAATAATTAATCGAGTGGTTTCATACAAAGGATGGACCTGCCACCCCTGAGTTGAGGCTATGAGTCCACAAGGATATTTGACCCACTGGTTTTCCACTCTCCACACAAAACAACCCCAAAACCCACGTTCTAATCAACAATTCCAATCGTCCAACTCTCTCTTTTCCCCCAACCTGCACTACCCAAGGAATGTACCCACTTCACTGCTCACAATCTCTACAACTATATCATTCCTCTATCAGGGTCCCTAGTGCACTCGATTGACCAGGAATTTATCATCTGGGAACTCTAGGAACTCACGGCTACTTCGGGATCTCTCATAGTAGCCTTCACAAGGCTCTTGAGTCATTTCCTCAACAGGAAAACACACTATAGACTTGCATCCCATTCTTACATGAACAAAGGAATCTTTCTCAACATAAAACACAACCAAACAATGGCTACCTTTATTATACCATGGTTGGTATTGTTTCCAACCCTCTACTCTTCCTTTGATGCCCAAAAACTACATATAGAAACTATTCTCCATCCAAAAACGTGACTATCCAAAAATTTCCCCCTTGGCCCTACAAATTTCCTCTCTTTGTTTTCTTGCTTCACATGACTTACACTCTTCCCAAAGTTGATTATAAGCATTTCCATGTTCTCTAATAACTATGGGATGTGACTCCTCACACCCACCCTCTTATAGGAATTGACAAATAGAAGGTTATGCATAATGATAATAATTCAAGAATATGGGTGTGTATTAATACCCATGCATAATTCCCCCTTGGACCTCTCTTTCTTGTGGAATCATATCCCCCCATAATTCTTCATTCCTTTCATATCGCAACCAACGATTACTACTTTTTATTAATTATTTAAACATACATAATATACAATTTGGCCTCCAGCCATATTAATCAATACAAGCTCTTCACCCCAAACATACCAACTCACAACCTAAATGACAATTATACAATTACATTATAATTTGTGGGGATGTTGCATTCCCCTCTCCCTTATTTGTGCATTGTCCTTAGTGCACAACACAATACAATGTACATAGAATTACAATGATAGGCTCCCTGGCTTTTAATCAACATATAGACTCTCTAGCCCAATATCACACAAGAATTCCAGCCTAATATAAATACATTGGCACTCCAACCCCACAACTACAAATACATAAGCACTCCAATTCCAAAACATAGATAGATGGGTGCTCTGGCCCCAAGACATAAATACATAACCCACTGGCATTCTCTTACAACTATCATGATTTCCACCAACTCTCTTTCACCAACCTTCCCATTCCAAGGAATGTACCCCCTTCACTGCTCTTAGTCCATAGGGTTGTACCATTATTTTATCAAGGATGACCCAAGGAATGTGCCCCCTTCACTTCTCTTAGTCCATCAAGCTACACTATTCATTTATCATGGTATTTTGGGCACAGGTGATAGGGAACTCAAGGTAACTCACTGCTAGAAAGAACTACTAGGAAATAACCAGCAAAAACCTTGCTGCTACAATGCAAATCACACAAGATTTAACTCTTTAGGCTTGAAAACTTGGTTCTTCGTCAATGAAACTCCCACACAAGAATTCACTCTTCAGGCTTGACAACCTAGTTCTTCTACAATCCTGACAACTTGCTTCTTCATGCTATACTTACCCTCTTGGCTCAAGCATCCCTTTCATTGTTACACAGTTCTTAAGGAGATCCATCATTTTCCAAGGTGTTCTTATGCAGACGAATTCCAGCTTGTTGCTAGACTTCCACTAGCAATATGTAACCCGTGGAAATCATCCCATTTACATACAGTCAAAATGAGACATCATCATACAATTTTCCATTGTAAAATTTTGGATATGTTTTACACAGGAAAACAAAATTTCCCAAACATGAGTTTTATACTCATAATTGTTTGGCACTTGCAACAGTAAATATCAATATTCCTTATAGGATTACATACAAACCATATCCAATACCATTTCCCCTACAATTTTCTCAATTTGTAAGCACCCAAGCAAATTTTTATCATATCATAATAATTTTAAATTTTAAATCTCTCAAATATGTTTATACAGAAAAATAAATATTCCCACACATGATATTTTTTCTCATTATGTTTGTCTCTTGCAGCTGCATATATTAGTTTTCATTATGGATTACATCATTACCATATTCAAGACCATTCTACCTACAATTTCTTCATCTTCCTTGCAATCAAACAAGTTGTTAATATATCACGCACAATATTTGCATTCAATCCAGGAAGTGATTTTCAGAATTATATTAATCTAAAAATTCCATCACTTCCATCTATTATTCATATTAAAAATGGAACTCAACCATTAATCACATTATCTAGAATGAAACCATCATTAATTGTACATGCATTATCAGCATACCAAACTTTTCATAATGCAATCAAAATTTACTAATAATAAAACCAATGTGCCAATACTCATGGTCACATCCACATAATGCATATTTGCATTGACTCTAGAACACCATATGTTCATGTCATGTATTCCACCATGTGAGTTGGAAGGTATGGCCCATGCCTTAATACATCATCCAAACTCTTCCCCACAATCTATCTAGTCCTTTGGATACCTTCCTCTTCAATCCATACACAAAACTAGGAACATCATCCCTTAGTGTTATTTAGTGTAGGAAGAAAGGTTGCAGTACAAACCTCAGTTACATAGGGGAAAACCATTATGAAATTGGATGGCACTATAGCCTTTCCGTATCCAATCTCATCATGGCCTCACACAGGACCATCTCTAATGACATTCATTTTTACAATAGGAGTAATGTCTCCTGACATAACTTGGTTATGATCTTATAACCAACATAACACAATACACAATTATATTTCCCATAAATGCATTCTAGCAAAAATTAATATTTGCATACTCAAGGCCTTGTGTCTTTACATAAATCAAATATTGAGATTCAACTTAAGGAATTCTTACCTTAATTCCCTTTAGAATTTATACATCATAACAACCCCAAATGCATACATGCATGGCTATTATCGATTTACTTGATGCTACCTAATCAACTGGCACTTTGTAGAAGCGTACAGGCTCCCTTTACCAACCTCTTGATCATCATTCCCACCATCCTCATTTTATCTTCATATGGATGGGTACCATAAGAAACAATATCACCATGCTATAATCATGTTTCCTGGATACCCAATCCATCATTAGTTTTATTAAACTATCATAACATAATTATTTCATATATATATCAACAAACTACTCTTGGTCTATACTCATGCCACCATCATGTTCAGGCATGTCCACATGCACAAAGTATGCACCAATAATTTGATATTTCATGTTTTTTTATGCACACAGATTCTATATTTATTGTATACATCATGCATCAATTCTATCATGCACTCCAATGCATATCTATTTCATATTTACTTGATTATTTAGCTTCGTTGTTGTTGATAGTTGTCCTTTAATTTATGTAGAACCTTGCTTCCCTGAGCACTGCCATTATGCTCAATTGTACACCACTGGCCCCCATTCTACACCTGTTATCCAATCCCCCTCTTGGCCATTCCACCTTTCTATCTACTAGATCCACTAATGCTTCCATCTCATAACTACTTCTTTTATGAAGAGAATTTGGTCCCAACATTTTTTTTTGGCTAAATTATCAATATTCATAGTGTTGTAACATGCACTATTCCAACTAAACATCATCACTATAATATAATTAGTCACTCCCCATTTCCTTGACCAAACCAGTCTTGAAATACCTTTATCATTGATTGGCATTTCAACATTATGAAAATATTATTTTATGTCATATTTTTAATATTCTTTTCCATCCATGGATTTTTTCAATTTTAAATACCTTTCTTCACTTTATTGAGTGATTTACTGTGAAGCACTACTTGACCATTCAATACCACTATTCTCCAAATGGAATTTCTACATTCTTCCATTTGCACCTATACCTTGCTTCCACTACATAGCCTGATAATAGAGATAACTTTCTTGCTTTGGGTACTTTTAGACAAAAGTTGTCCGATCACATCTAACAATCCCTATTCGTGCATCCCTACATTTTCACATAGAGATGACTCATCCAATCCCCGAGGCACACTTCATCTCATGACATCCTTTTTCTTTCTCTTGTAGCAAGATTGTATCCTTCACTATATTTCTACCTTCAAGGCTATGGAGTTCTTCTTAATTCCTTGTACTTGCAATGATATTTATCAGTTATTGGCTTCATGCTTTATGTGAGAGGTTCTATTGATTTTCCTTTGCAACCCATTCAGAATCTATATCTTTTGAATACTAATATTCCCTTGCTCTTCCTTAGACAATTTTCAACCTTGCATCACCTGCTCTGCAATGCTACACTTCCCTTTGCAGCTCTTGATGCTTCAGCTAACTGAACAAGCTTGACCTAATTCCTCATCCTATGGAACTTAGAATTAATATAGAACAAACCCATGAAAATCTCAATTGTGGACTCTTATCCTCTTTCTATAATTCCATCATTATTTGCTAGAGTGCTCCTCTACTTATTAATCAATGCATTGTTAATAAGCTCAACCACCTTTTCCCATTATTTGATTGTTTCACTTCAAGTGAGACTATATACTTATGCATAGGAATTATTATGAGTTTCAATACTCTTCCTTACCCAACAATCACCCCTGGCACTCAACTCTATTTATTGGAAATGTTTCTCCAAAGTTTGACATTATTTGGGAAAATCTTCACATTGAGTAATTACATGGTTCATGGAATTCAATTCCACTTCCTCCTATAATTTTATGGAAAAACTCGATGATCCCATGGAAAATTAGTATTTCTATTATGTTTTCTTTGGAATTACCTTTCCAATAACCATACTCATGCTTCAATCTGATTTTTGAGCTAAAACTTATGACTTCCTGAAATTCCATTCTACTCAATGGTTTCCTTCAAGTCCACCAGAAAAAATTCCTTATGATTCCTTTAGAATAATTTTTCTCAAGACTAAATTTTGAGTGGATACCTGGATTCTAATATCCAATAGCTTTCCAATGACTACTTAATTATGAGCAAGGATCTGAAAGTTGTAGTCAATTGAATGTTGCCAATTTAACCCTTTTGTACACCTTCTCCCAAGTGCAAAATAATCTCAAACACCAACTTTTTTCACTTAGAGGTAAATCTATCAATAAAAAAGGAAAATTTTCTATGAGACATAGATAATGTTGTTAAAACTAAAATCATAGAAACTGTCAGATTGTCAAACCGATGCTCTAGTCAAAATATGCAAAAATATGGAAATGACAATTTTGCCCCTTTGCACTTTCTCCCGACTTGGCAATTTTAGCCTTGTTTATGGATTCTTACAAAAAATCCTTCGGGATTTTGATATAATATCAATTGGGTATGCATAGGACTATTTTATAAACAATATGTCATGATTTCACCTTTAATCGAGCTCTGGAATGATAGTTACAACCCGTAGAAGTTTTGACTAATTTACATTTTTGGTCATGTATGCTACAAGAGCCTTCTTTTTGCTTCTACGTAGTTTTACATACCCAGATTCCAAATCTAGTTCCATGGATGCATTCTTTGGTTCAATAGATTTCTATATATTTCTCATGGGCCGTAAAGATACTCCTGAGCTAGGCATTATTCCCTCTAAAAGAAATATGGTACTAAATTTTAGCCTTCACTGTTTTGGTTGTAACTCTCTCATACAATCTATGTTTGGAGAATAGTTTAGCTTCGTGGAAAGCTCTCTTAAAGATATATTATTTTAGAATAAGAAACTACATGTTCTTCTAAGACACAGAGTGGACACACTATTTCATACAAATTTCATTTTCTAAATATGTTATTTATGCCCTAAAAAATGCCCTGCAAAATGAAGGCCTTCGAAAATTAGAATTTTCATGGAAAAAATTCACTAAATTATTGTTGTAATAGTATTTAGATCCAAACTATTTCTTTAAAAACTGGGATCAATCCCAATAATTGATCTTCCTAGACTTTTCAAGCTATATCTAGGCCTCTACAATCCTGTCAGAATATCTCTCTCAAAAGTTCAAATTGCTAGGTACGTGAATGTCTTCAAAATTCGCAGTCTAAAACACTATAAGACTCTCCCCATCGGGAAACCTCCATCAGAAATGATATTTCCTTGCTTGTTGACCCTTCCAAACTTTGAAGTCTGATAGCATATTCGACTTTCTCTATCAGACTTCATCCATAGTAAACCTCCTCCCTAAATGAACCTTTCGAAAGACTCCTCTGAAGGCTCTCGGGAACCATTCTTTTCGAAGCCATGCACTTGACTACCACATGGGATTATCTGATTCTCCCACTCTTGATGACATGGCACACTAATGTGGTGACTTACGTGTTTTTCTCCTTCACCCTTGGCCCTTCCAAGAAAACATGCTCGTCCGATAGATCAGATGGTCAGACATTGTGTCGATAAATGGCCACAATCATCTCAGGCCCCAAATATATGCACTAGTTACCTCAGTCAAATTGACTCCCTCGAAAGGTGAAATTACCTTTCCTCGAGCCTTCCAAACATGTCTTTCTGATTCTACCTTCCCTAGAAATCCAACAGCTACGAGAACTGTCGATCAAGGACCAAGATCATTTCATGCTTGTACCATCAGACTCTCTTTGGACTCAACCTTATGTTCAAATTCATACCTTTTGAAACCTTCTTTCCAAAGGCTTGTTAGGAACACCCTGCTCGAACCTCTTGTGATTGAATCTTAACTGTTGATTCTCTAGGTCAAATTAATTTGGGTCGTCGATTACTAAACTTCATGACCGTCCTGAAACTTATATGATTTCGACCCCCTAGGCCAAAATCGACTTTGCAACCTACAAATCAACGCTATATGTTCTCTTCTTCGACTATTTTGAGGCATTTAAACTTGAAATCTACTCATAATTTGGGGATTTCACTCTGGTACAAGGACAGTGACAAGTTACAAGTTGATTATCAATTATAGATTGATTTGACAGTGACAGGTTACAGGTTGATGATCAGTTATAGGTTGATGTGATAGTGACAGGTTATAGGTATATGATTAGTTATAGATTGATGTGACAATGACATGTTACAAGTTGATGATCAGTTATAGGTTGATGTGACAGTGACAGTTTGATTACAGGTTGATTATTAGAAACATTAGCAATATCAATGTTATTGACAGTTTGGTATACAATTATATTTCATGGCGGCGATTGTTAGAAAAATAGGACCGCGGAGTAATAAAATAAAACAAATGCGGAAACAAAACACAGAAGATACACACTACAAGAGAGACACAGATTTATGTGGTTCACCCAGTGTGGGCCACGTCCACCAGAGAAATTGCTAGGTCCTTCCTTTATTATTATCCAACAAATGAAGGGATGCAACCTACAACAAAACCCGCTATAACTTCCTCTTCTTTCTCTCACAGTCTCCTCTCTCAGAATACAATATTCTCCATCAAAAACATAGCCGCAATACATTTCTCTTATAAAAGAGGGTTGCCTTATAGGGCAAAAACCCTAACATAATTTCTACCATTAGATCTGCGACTTTATAATGAACGGTCCATATTTACAATGAAATTACAATATACTTTTACAAGGCAATTTTTCCTTTGGGGGCTTCTCCCCCGAACCCCCGCTTGCCCCCAGACCCCCCAGCCAAGGGGATATCCCCCCCGAACCCCACAGAGGGGGTACCCCCCCTTTGCACTCCCTCGCATGGAAGAGTGTACATACTTTTGGGGTGTAAATACTTCATGGGGTATAAACACGGCTGAAAGTAAAAGACCTTTGAAACAGGAAGATAATCAGGCTCCAAAACCAACAATCTCCCACTTGGAGACTGATCTCAACAACTCCACCCTTGTTGTATATGCTGGACTCTGAACCTTCTTGGACCTGGCAAATTTCTCATCTTCATCTTCATTCTTGAAGACCAACTGAAAATGAGTAGGAACTCAATTTCTCTTTGGTTACTCCCTTTGTTAACATGTCTGCAGGATTCTAGCTATTGTGTATCTTTTCCAACTTCAAATGTCCATCTTCCAAAGCGGATCGTATGAAGTGGTACCTCAACTATATATGCTTAGTCTTCGAATGAAAGGTTGAGTTCTTTGCAAGATGAATTGCACTCTCACTATCACAGTACAACCTGCTATTCTCCTTCTTCTTTCACAATTCCTCCATAAACCTTTGTAACCAAATCATCTCTTTACTAGCCTCTGTAGCAGCAACATAATCTGCCTCTGTTGTTGAAAGTGCAACAACCTTTTGCAGTTTTGAAATCCAACTTACTGTTGTTCCACCTATAGTAAAAACATACCCTGTGGTGCTCCTCATGCTGTCTTTTTCACCTGCCATATCTGAATCAACATATCCATGTAGAAAAGTGTCTGAACCTCTAACACATAATGCATGAGTAGTAGTACCTCTCAAAT
>JASDQU010241929.1:38592-50029 GCA_032191745.1 Picea mariana
CCCTGCCCTAAAATTATGTGGTTTTGTAATTTTATTTTGAATCTTGGAAATTACAATGAGCTACATAATCAACTAATCTGAAAATAGTGGGCTAACTTGTTATGCTATGCAAGCACCCTCTACTTCATTAAAATAAAATTTACAGGACCTTGCTTCATGTGTTAAAATATGCAAGATGAATTATGTGTTAAGTTCATGCTTCTTTTAAATGGTTATGTGTGAGGAAAAGTTCTCATAAATGGTTAAATAAGTGATTTAAATAAAAACACAGCAACATAACTTGCATCAAATAAACCATCAAACTCACAACAATAACAAGATGATAAAGGAGTTCACCCCTCTCCGGGCTACATCTCCTTGAGCCTCCATCAATGGACTTGGCTCTCTGGGATTAATTTGTCAAAGATTCTTTTACAAGTTTTTGCTCAACTCCAATGGAAAAATAGACAGTACCATTGGGATTAGAATAAATAAAAACCCCAAAAATGACTAATAAAACTCTGAAAACGGATCATGGCTCATCCGGGCATGACCTCTTCTACATGTGGCCTTAAGCTTCCCTGAGCTTCTCTTTGGAAAAAACACCTATAAAAGTCCTCAAATGGATCTGAAACCTATCCCAAAGTGTTCAGAGCATAATAATTAGTCAAAATGATTATTCAATCACAGAAAACAAACATAGGCTTATCTGAGCATGACCTCAAACAATGAGGGCTTCAATCTCCCTAGAGCTTCCTAAAACTTCAATGGTTAAAAAAATACAAAAGAAGTCTTCAAATGACTGTGAAAACAGTGCCAATGGATTCAGAACATCCAAAAACCCCTAGCTGGGCTTTTACAGCACCTCATTTGACCAAAAAATGAAGAAGATAGGCCTCCTGCCATTTTCTTCTTTCAAGCTTGCTGTCTCTGGTTCGCCAAAACGCACCTCTGTGTGCTCTCACCAAGAACATGCTCCAAATTCGTGCTAAAACCTAGCACTGAGAGCAACCGCAAAAATTGACCAAACTGTAGGACGGTTAGGGCATGCCCAGCCCCTAACCGCCAAGACCATGGTCACAAGGTCCTCCATACTACCTCGCGCAAATACGAAAAAGGGCTAAGTTTCAAAACGAATGAACAAGTGACAAGTGGCGGTCAAATGGTTGCATAACCGTTTGAACACAAACCAAATGCGTGCGCACCCTCTGTGTGGTAAGTGGTCACATGGCATTACACAAGACTGCGGGCTTTAAACGCATGGGGATTTGAACATGCGCACGGGTGGTTATATGGTAAGCAATATGACCGAGGGTTGGGGCTAAGCCCCAGCCCTGACGTGCCCCAAATGAAACATTTAAACGATTTTAAATATATGTTTTAACATATATAATAAGCAACAAAGTGTGGCATGTTGGTAGGGCAGACTTTGCAAAGACTTTGCCATGGTGGGGAGGTCCACGATTCGAACCCCATGGAGTCCATAATGTTTTGAACTAACAACCAACACAACGGTGCCATGTGGCAGCCCATGATTGGGCCACGTGGCACCACACCATTTACCAAAATGATGCCATGTGTCACATCATGATTCACCCAAATCTGCCAATAATTGAAGGCCACGTCATCATCTGCCACCTGGATGTACGACCTCTGTCACATCAGCATACAGTCATGCCACATCAGCATCCGTACGGACTGCACAGTCAGTGTCCCTTTTTTTACCTGTTTGATGATTCGAACAGATCGTGATATCTCTCGCTCCTGACATCCATTTGAACCCAAACGAGTTGCGTTGGGTTCGTGACGATGAGGGCTATGCTCTTGTTCGTTTTGAGGCAATTCCAAGAACTTTGATTTTTGAGCTAAATTTTGACCCCTGCTCCAGATTTTGATCATCAACATTTTCAAATAGTCCCAGACCTTGGCTTGCTTTGAGAAACCTAAGACATTCACCATAGTATGAGATATCGTTACAAGAGTATATGTCAAAATTGAGAAACGAGCATAGAAATCTTAATTTAAATGAAAACATTAGTTTTTATCAATTGTTTACTTTCATTTAAATTATAATTATGTTTTCGCCTTTTTTTCATTAGCAAGTTTGACTATTTTGAATAATGGGTTCAATCCTTCGTCAAATAATATCTTGGTTGGTTTCTCATTTTCACAAAATCATTGGGTGGGTTTAATTAATTAAATTATTTTTTCATTTTCATCTCATTTTAAAATAAAATTAAAAAAGAATTATCTATCATTTATTTGATTTTGTGGAAACTCAAAATTAATATTTTTTTCCAGACATCAACTTGAAGCTTCTAGAATTTTAAGATCATATTTTGAAAAGGAAAATATAACCAAGATCTGTTTACAACTTATAGTTAGTTTTTAATTTAAATTGATTTTTAATTTTATTGTTCTAGATTTTGTTTTATTCACCATTTTTATATTTAGGTTATTAAATTGGCTTATTTTTGTTTCACATGTTTCTATTATCAGATATTTGGTATGGATCTGATCATAGCTTGATTTTCTTATCTAAACACGTTCAAGATAATTGATCTAAAAATAACATTGGATTTCTGCAAATAGTTTATGAGCAACAACAGATAAGATTTGGAAATATGTTCAAGAACATAAAGATGATTGTGCATGACTGATTGCACCCAAATTATGAGGAATTTAAAGAAACAGTTGAAACCCCATCTACAAAACGGACCCATTTAGCTTACTTGTGATATTTTTCCCAAACAAATGCGTGAACTGAGAGATATTGTGGTTTATTTCGGAGAAAATTTCAGGTGGCAGAAATTGTTAGTGACGCCTAGATTGTTCATTCATTGCATAAATATATGAGAAATTTCAAAACTAAAGGGGAGATCCAAGAAATTCAGAGGAGGATTTTTATCCTTTCTTTTTGTATATTATTTATTTTGTAAACTTTTTCTTTTCAAAAGGAGTAGCAGATGGATGGAATATTTGGGAGAATGGACCAGTATTTTCGAAGAAGAATATGAAATTCCAGATTGCTTAATGGATTTTGTTCAGTGAGTAAAAGGGTTTTGTTTTCATTATAATATCTTTGATTATGGTTCATGTTCTTTCAGTAATTGATTATGCATTGATTTAAATTAGCTTTAGTCTATTTTATCAATACATTGTTAATTGCTATCATTTATGTATTGATTTTGTCAATCTTTAATAGTCTATTATACCAATTATCTTAGCCTTGGTGATTGTATTATTTTGATACAAATATTGTATTATATTGAGTTTATTCATGTAATTCGGATTTGTAAAGATATAATTTTTCAATTGAGATTTTTCTTATTGTCGATTATTCTATTATATCTTCACTAAGAATCATGATTTGAAAGTTGGTCTTCTGGTATTTTAAATAATACTTAAATTGTCAGTGAAAGTGATTTGCATCCTGACACTGTCACAATATTAGAATTACACAACCTTTTGCTATATATTTCTCTTAACAGACAGGTTGTTGGAGAAACATTATACAGGAAGGCACAACCTAAAGTTCTCTTTAAATACTGGCCAATTATAGGTTAATGATTTTCTTTTTTTTTGATTTATATTTTGTGAATGTAAATTTATTTATTTATTATTATTATTATTTTTTAACTAAAACGGTTATGAGTTTTATTAATTAGGAATTCCAGCTGGCCGCAGCCTTACAACCTTCACAAAAGCCTTCTACATTCTTTTACAAGCTGCTATCCTTTTCAAGGAATGCAAATTTTTACTGGGTCTCCATCATTTATGCTGAGTTCTCCTTGGGCCAAGAGGCATCCTTTATTGGCTAATTTGTCTACTTCTTTGTTTGAGTCTCTGAGTATATGATAGCAGTTGAAGGAGGTGAAGTCTTTTAGAATGTGTCTTATCCTTTTCAGGTTCTTGTTTAGGCCAGCATCATTAAATTGTCCTCTCGAATGTATCATTTTGATCAAGATTTCAGAATCTCCAATTGCTTGTAGCTCCCGATGTCCTCTTTCCTTGGCTATCTGGCAGACTTTTATCAAACTCAGGATTTCTGCTTGGTTGTTGGTTCCCTGTCCGAGTCCCCAAAAAAAGGTTTCCAGTGTTTTCCCTTCACTGGAATAAATGATTCCTCCTGCTCCCGTTGTCCCAGGGTTTCCCTTGGAGGCGCCATCGAAGAAGACTGAAGTTATTTCTTGCTTCTTCCACCAACTCTGGAATATGTCGTGATTATCTCTTAGCCTCCATTTTGTTTCGAGATGGGATTTTTCAGTACTATGGATCCGAAGGGTCAACACGGAGGTTCCGAGCCAATTCTTTTCCTCCTGCTGCAGCAAGGTGTCGGTTTTGTGGTTTTGAGAGCTCAAGGTTTCTAGGAGGAGGCCTTTTGCTTTCGCTACTACCATGTTGGGGGTCCACGCTGTGTTGTTGAATATTTGCTCATTTCTTGCAAGCCAAAGCTTCCAACACACATACTTGGGGATGGAGATCCAGAATCTGGCCCATAATGTTTTCAATGAGAGTGAAGGGTAGCTATCCTTCCATGTTGTGAATAGATCTACTACTGAGATGTTGGTGGGGGTTGCGACCTTGAGGCCATGGAGGATGAGCTGCTAGAATTTGTTTGCAAAATGGTAGTCTACAAACAAATGATCTGAGGTTTCCATGGCTTCTTTGCATAAAGAACATCTGTGTGGATCGGTAATATTTATTTTCATTAAATTTTCACCAGTCAAGATATTTTTGTGCATTAGTGTCTAGAAGAAGAATTTTACCTTGGGGATAGCCATTGAGTCCCATACCTCCAACCAAAATCTGGCAGGGAGTGGTCTATCTTTCTATTGTTGTAGCAGAGCATAGCCTTTGGCTGTTGAGTATGATCCTGTGGGTCCCCAACCCCAGTTGTCCTTTTCTGTCTTATGCATAGGATCTGCCTCTCGAAGCTTTGCTTTGAGCATTTCAAGTTGCTGAAGGAGGCGATTTGGGACGTTGCGGAAATGCCAATCTGACCAGGAGCCATCGTCATCCCATTTTGATATGTCATTGATGCTCTGTATTCCTCTGTGGACAATGAAATCACGGATTTCAATCAAGCTGGCATTTGAAGCAAGGGGCAGATTCCCCATTATCCGGTCTATCCAGAGGTTGGTTCGTTTGCCATTTCTAGGGATGCGGTACAGGTTTTGGGTGAAGAATCGCACCCCTTTGATGCACAGTTTCCATAGCAACGTGGTCTTCCTGCTTGTGGTGTTTTGAAGATTTCTAATTTTGGCATTTGGAACATATTTATTCAATAACATTTTGCTGACAGGGTGAGTGGAGTCGTTGTGCATCTTCCACAGGATTTTGCAACCAAGAGCTGCGTTGACAAGAGCTAGATCTCAGATCTGTAGCCCACCTTCTCTCAAAGGCCGTTTTACTGTCTCCCAACTGACCAAATGGAACTTACATTGGTTCCCTTTCCCACCATGCCACAAGAATTCTCTCAATAGTTTGTTGATCTGCCCAGCTATTGATTTAGGTGCCAGGAGGTAGGACGCCTGATAGATTGGCAGTGAAGAAATGACTTCTTTTATCAGAGTTAATTTACCTCCATGGGTGAGCTAATGTCCTCCCCAGGCATCGATTTTTCCTTTGATTTTTGTTATAACTCCTTCCCACAGGTTGACTCTGTTTATGCCCAATGATAATGGCAGCCTAAGGTACTGTATCTTTTCCCATTTTGAATGCCCTTTGAACCCCAAGGTGTGTGCTATCTGTTGTGTTTCGTGTTCTACTAAATTCCAGCTGTAGACAACACTTTTCCTTTCACTTATCAGGGCTCCAGACACCTTGCAGTATGCTTGAAGAGTGCCCTTAAATGCAGAGGCTACTCTGTTTGAGGCTCCTCCTAGCATGAGAGAGTCGTCCACAAATAGAGCATGATTTATAGGTTTAAGATTCTTCGTTATTTTCAAGCCTGGGGCTGCTCCTATTATCCTTTCCTACTCCAACTTCCTGATGAGTGTATCTTCCATTAGAATGTACAGAAATGGAGAGAGAGGGCAGCCTTGCCTTATCCCCCTCGAAGATTTAAAGAAATTTGTTGGTCTCCCATTTACCAAAGGGGCTATCCATGGGCTGTAGGTACAGGCTTGTATCAGTTTTACAAACTCTTGCTCAAATCCGAATGAAAGAAGCACTTGATACAGGAAGGACAACTTTACTCTATCTAAGGCGTTTGCCATATCTAGCTTAATAAACATGCCTTTCTCTTTTCTGAGATTGTTGGAGTGCATATCTTCCTGAACTTGGATTACATTATCCAGGATGTGTCTCCCTTTGATGAATCCTCCTTGTGAATCTGATATGAGCTTTCCCAGTAGAGGTTTTATTCTGTTTGCAAGGAGTTTTGCAATTATCTTATAAGAGGCATTACATAGGGAGATTGGCCTGAATCTGTCGAAGGAGGTAGGGTTTGTTTCTTTCAGGATTAATGCCAGGAAATTTGAATTGGTGTTGCCTCCTAATTTTGCTTTTTGTAGGAATCCTTTTATCATTATGATGAGGTCAGATTTGATTATATTCCCACAGATCCTGTAAAAATGGATAGTGAACCCATCTGGCCCTGGGGCTTTGTCAGGATCCATGGACCAGATGATTTTGCTGATTTATTCTTCGTTGGTTGGGCTCAATAGTGCTGTGTTATCTTCTTTTGTGACCAGAACCGGGATGTTCTTGAGGAATTCCTCATTGCCTTCCTCATTATCATCATTCTCTTTGCTGTAAAGTTGGTGGAAATGTGAGACAACAACGGCCTTTATTTGGTCTATTCCTTTGCAGAGCTTCCCATCGTTGGTTGTGATCTCAGAGATGTGGTTCCTAGAGAGGCGAGCTTTAAATTGACAGTGGAAGTAAGATGTATTTATGTCACCATCTTCCAGCCAAAGGCTATGGGATTTTAATCTCCAGTATTCTTCTTCATTTCTGAAGGAGCGGTAAGTTTTACATTGGGCTTCTTGCTCCTTTTCCAGATCTATTTTGGTGATATCTATTGTTTCCATTTCATTCTACAGCTTTCCCAATTGTTGCACTAACTCCTTTCTTTGGGTATTGTGATTGCTTTCCGGGAGTTTGCTCCATTCCTTAAGGGATTTTTTTGTTATTTTTAATTTTTGTTCCCAGACAAAGTTGGGAGAGCCAGTGACTGAGGTAGACCATGCCAGTCAGACCGTCTCTACAAAGCCACTCTTTATTTTCCACAATGGGTTGAATCTGAATGGGATTGGGCCTAGTTTTTCTTCTTCCTCTAGCAAAAGCAGGATGGGTTTGTGGTCCGAGGTAAGCTTGGGTAGGATGGCTGTGGAGATGTGAATGTAAATTAACATTTAAGCTCAAATACTTTGTCTATTTAAGTTAAAACAATATTATTTACATTCATTTATTTTATTTTTTTAGTTTCAAGGTTAAAATTAGATTAGTAGTATGTTCTAGATCTATTTAATTTTTCCTGAGATTCGGTTCTTTTGTACAACCTTAGTTTACAAGGTTTCTTGTAAATCTTGCACCTGTTTATTTGTATATTTTGTATATAAAAGTGTCAATAGTGAATGTATATAGTAGATATTCATTAATGAATGGTTAGTTATTGTATTTTTGTAGTTTAGATTAAATCTCTTTATTGGCTAACGGAGTCCTTAAACCCATCAGGGTGGGTTACCTCAAAAGGCTTGGGTTATTTCAACAACCTTGGACCAGACTTTCCCTCACAGTTGACGGTGTGCATATATTTCCGTCAACACTTCTCTGTTATACAGTTCCTCGGGAGGTCCATCTTGCCTTGCCAAGGCTTTCTCGCACAGGAAGAGTTTTAAAGTCTTCATTGAGCCTTACAGTCGAGGCATCCCTTAGATTTTCTCTGTCGAGGCATCCCTCCAGCTTGTGTTACCACAACACAACATATTTTAGGGCGATCATGAATTACCACAAGGTTCTCATGTCTCAAAAGTATCCTCTTTCATGATTCCTGCTTTGACAGCCTTCATCTATCATCCCTAGATAGATATTTTTGTCTCGCCTATATCACAGTTATACATAAATTATGAGATATTATCCTCAATTTCGATTTCAACATTTTCTTGCAAATCTATCACCCATAAATTTCCAAATTCCACATTTAGTTTTAGATCTATTCCGCACAGGAACCGGATTCAAAAGTATGGGACTTTCCTTCCCATAGCAGTTTGGCTCAACATTCTATTGGTCTTCCTTATGGGATTACATCACCGCCATATCCAATACCCTTTCTTCCCACAATGTCAACATTCATGAGCCAAACAAATTTTTAGTTCTCATGCACATTGTATTTTCATCACACACTTGCAGTGGCTCGTAAACAATTTCAGAACTGTGCATACTAACAATCAAATTCACTTGATCAAAAAGGAAATACCATTCCTTGCATTTTGGCTCAGTAGGAAATTGGTCTTCATTATGGGCTTACAACACTGGGATATCCAAGACCCTTTTCTTCCTGCAATTTCAACATTCTTCTGCCAAACAAATTGTTAGTTTGCATGCACTTTATATTTTCATGCTCTAGGGCGCAGTTTCCAGCAGCAGAGGGGTGCATTTCCACAAGGGGATCCATCTAGGGTCCAGAAATATTAACATACGGTCGATTGTCAGTAGATCACTAACCAGGATTGAGAGAAAGAGAAGGGTGCACTAATTGGGATAGTTTCCAAGCATATCTGAGGGCTTTAGCCACCAGGGGGAAATTTCTAGTCTTGCAACAATTTTCGTATGAGTTGTGATAGCTCACAATAGATATTACTTATCATCCATTAATCCCACAGCCTTTCTGGTATCGGGTATTATTTTTTTAGTTTTCTTATTGTATTCTGGCTAAGATCATTTTGTCACCGATCTAGCCTAGTGATTTATTTTATTCAACCACATTGATAATGTACTCCACAAAGATATCATAATATATGGTTTGTAGTCTTATGTCTCATTTACTATATGTATGCTCATTTATATGTTGTAAAAAATTAATTATATACACACACATCTGAAATGCATCCAGAAACCCCCAGTGTATCAGATCAGATAGTGGACATATTATATTAGCAACATTTCCTAGACTATCCGGATCTAGGATATTACAGTGGTATAAGAGATTTCTTCCTTCCAGCCTATGAAGAAAGTGCTTCTCATGACCCCATGATTCCAGGAACATGTGAATAATACCTAGAGGGTCGAGGAAATATTGGGGGCAAGTAAATTCAGTACCATAGAGGTCATAGAAGAGACCAGAGAGACATGAATATAAGGGACTACACTCCCTTCCACACTCAGTCTGATACAGAGCTAGAGTTAGAGGATAGAGAGCATATAAGCTCTGACATGGATACAAAGATAGAGAGGAGTATGGGTGACAGACAAGACACTTCAGAGGGTAGGGGAAAAGGCCCCGAGACACATCTGGACACTACGGAGGCCATATTGAATGACCTATCTAGAGGATAGGGGGAGATGATGAACACCATAGCATATATGGCCATCAGTACATAGATAATTCATCATAGTGTGAGCACTATAGGTGCCAATGTCGCAGGAGGAGTGATTGGTTCAGTAGGACACTAGGGAGGTGGGGCTAGTGTCTCCAGTGGATCTCAGGGTGGAGCAAGTGCACACCCTTCACCTATCCAAGACTATACATCATCTAGGAGGATTCCCTGACCTTATATATACAGTTCTAGGGGGACAATCGTTGGGACAACCAGGGCATGCAAGAGGACAGACAAGTCAGGGACAAACTGTGCCACAAGATCCATTCAGAGAGTACAAGAGAGACTAATTGGAACTAGGACTAGATTTCCATGGACTATTGTTCAATCAGGTATCGAAACAGACCCCCAGAGGCACAGAGGGGCAATGGGAAAACTCAAAATATGGATTTCATCAAGAAAGTGGGGAAGTTGAAAATTCCTACTTTTGATGGATCATCATGATACTCAGCTCAGGCATGGGTACAAAATCTTGACACATCTTTCAAGCTTAACTTGATGAAAGATTCATAAGCCATTAGCTTCACCAAATTGCACTTGGATGGGGAGGCCCATGAGTGGTGGTACCATGGGCTGGTCACCTTGGGTCACAACCACATTACTTCATACTTTAAGTTAAATGAGAGGTTTGACAGGAGATATTGTGAGCTCCATTTAAAGGAACTTACATAGTTGAGATAGACAGGATCATTCGAGGCCTTCATCACATAGTTCCAATGGAAGGCAGTGGTTGTATCTGATATAGCAGAGCACCTATAGGTGATGTTGTTCACTCAGGAATTGACGGAGCCATTGAGGGGTTGGGTTAAGGCTTTCAAGCCTCACACCCTACATGAGGCCATTGAGTGCACGAGGGACATGGAGGATTGAGCACTGAAACCCCAAAACATTACCAAACCCTTTGTCCCACAAAGAGACAGGGATCAGAAAAATCCTGAAAGGGAATGGAAGGGTAAGCGCAAGTTGGACGATGACACCAGATGAGAGTTGATGAAGAAGAAGCTATGCTTCTCTTATAGAGACCCTTGGGTTATAATCATGTTGATATTATGGTAGCTTCGGGAGGTATGAACCTCTATTGTGACCTATGACAAGATTAGAATATTCCGGAAGGAAGAAAAGAAGTAAACGAAGCCCTAGACGAGATGTCGGTTGCAGAAATATAATTAATATGAATTTATTAGTACCCAGAAGGAGAAGTCGGCCCCAGTAAGTCTTCCAAAACCACTATAAATACAAGGCACAAGTTCTCATTATTCACACTTCTCAGAATTGCAAAGAGAAGTTTCTGCGCACTCCAGTTGGCAGTTTTGTGCGCAAGATTTTGGGGAAGGTGTTGCGCCAGTTTCTGGGTGGGACTATCTGATAAGCTTGGTTTCTATTCTTGCTTGGTGCATTAGCCTTGCTTGGCTATTGATTGCTACCAGTATTCTTCTCTTTCAAGGTCAAGGTGCTCAGAGGGTGGCTTCAGCCTATGGTTCGGTGACAAGGGTATTGTCAATGGTAAAACGAGCACAATATTTCATATTCTAATAGATTATGGGCCCACACCTCCTTCATTCAGTCTAAACATTGGAAGGAAGCATAGTCGCTAGGGTATTGAGCTTGTTGAGGAACTGCCTCTAGGGTTACTAGCAAGAGCAGCTTCCAAAGACACTGTCGCTAGGGTTACTAGCAGAAGCAATTGTAGAAACCCTAAACTCAGATCCGACACCTTGTGATGGAGCATCTCTCTCAAAAATAAGATATTCAGATGCGCCCTAACTCAGCGCACCTTTTGGATCTCTCATAAGACAGAAATGACGAAGTTGAAGTTTTGGATCAAGGCATGACCAGTTACCAGTCAACTGAAGACATGTGTGAAACAATCAGTCTTTTACACTACTCAACACTTACCAGAATGATTGGAGATG
>JASDQU010241929.1:194220-218342 GCA_032191745.1 Picea mariana
AAGTACATGCATTAGATCCTCCTCCACGCGCATGAGTTGTAGTGATGGCTATTAAGGGACCCATGTTCCTTATCTTTAGGAAATCTCTGTGTGATCTGGGGCCAAGCTGGTAAGCGTTGAGTTTTACATCTACTCTGTTTCTGATACCCTGGGTAATAAAGGTGGACTTTGAGGCTGATTACAACATCTACTTCATGAAACATTTTTTCTAATTCATCAGAAATAACAGACAACAACCTTGTCCCTTTGAGGATATTGCCAATACATGTTTCAAATCTTGATAGTTGTTGTCGATTCTGCCCAGCTGCGTGAAGATAAATCCGAGACAACTTTTACAGTGGTAGAATTCTCTTTTTCAGTATAACATGTAATTTTCACAGTGAACTTCTGCATAAAACAACAATCATGAAGTCGACCAATCGTCTAGAGTGACTTGTTGACTATGAATTTCATGGATTCCTTGGCATTTGGTTATTGGTGCTAGTTCGATTTGGTAGCTAAAAAGGTTGTTGGGAACCTGGGCATCAAATAATTGATTTTAGTGTCAATTGTTGGGCGCGAGACATTTCAAACTGTGCAAGATTTTATTTTCCCTCCGATGGGTGGTTCCCTCCTCTGCGTAGTTGTTCATCGTGGCCCTTCAAAGATGTTATAAGAGAAAATAAATTTCTGGATCATGCTCAAGAGTACCCGCAATATCCATATATACTCATCACTGAATGTGTATTATTCACAGTAACGATTCCTCAGTGTGAGCCATAACGTTGGGTGCAAGATGACGTTTGAACAACTGATTTAATTTCACCATATTTTTCAGAACCTCAAAGAAATTCTAAGTGGCTTCTGGTGATGTTCCAAATTTTTTAGACCAGCGTATGCAATAACAATACCGCATGTTTGTTTCAATAACTCCTCCAACTGCAATCTTTCTCTATTGGCAGTGGTGTGACGAGGCTCGAAAAATTACTTCTCTGATCTGATCCTCATCATATATTCAATGAGTCATGAGAAAATCGTAGCCTGTAGTATTTTTTCAATGCTAACAAATTTCCAAATGCCAAACTTGGAACAAACTTATAGTAAAAAATATTCACATAATTTCCAATAGAATTATTCCTTTGAAAAAATACGACCACTTTGATATCCTTCATAATCAAGCTCCGATGATGTATGTATAATTGAGTCACCCATGCGATGGTAGTGGAAACAAGATGTGAAGACTTTCAACCAACTATCTAGCATCCAAATCCACCTCTGCGAATGTTGTGTATGACTGGAGTCCTGATTTCGGGCTATTGGGTTTCGAGGAAATGGAGAAGTGGTTATTTAAAACCCTACGTCGGCCAAATCCTCGAAATAGAGCCTGGATTTAGCCTATAGCGGTCCCATAGGCTATTTTCGATCCCATAGGCTATTTTTAGCCTCATGGACGTTAAAAATTCTTTCTTCTTCTTTTTTCATGTAATACCACTCTTGCGATTTCTGGGCGTGTAGCACACCTCTTTCGGGTTTCCTCATGAGTCTTTTCTCCATGCGACTTAACGCTCAGACAAATGGTGCGTTTCTCTGATCCCCACGTGAAAACCCCTCCTTGGATTCTTGTGTGCATGTCTTGTGACTTGACATGTAGCTTTACGGTGAATAGTTGGATATCGAGACGTGAAGGATAGTGGACTCAACAATGCAAAGGGATTGGCTTAAAATATATTTTTTCAAACTTTAAAATAAAATATTAATTTTAAAATTATATAAAATAATTTTAAAATAATATATGGAAAGSRAAAAWTTTATAGTTGATTGTATAACTGACACTCTTCACAAAGAAGGAATGCRAAGTAGGAYAAGAYGAGAGACCTTGGGAAACTTTTTAAARCTTRGAGAATTGGATGRTAGAAAAGTTCRGCGAAAATGGCAATAGATTTAGAGTTTTTACTGCGGCAGAAAGKTTGYGCYRAATGGCRCAAGGGATTARTGGTTACACAARCTTACAATAGRTGACAAGGTTCTGAAACTRAAAGGCATAACTAACATAAATTTTGGAGAAAAACACTGAATTGAGAAAATTTCCAACATTTGTTCCAACATAGGCTCCATCTAGGGATGGTGCTTTCCTGWAAAGYGYCAAGAAYARYAGAYCAYGTGCCTTCATCCATTGGGCRACCTRAAATCATCCTTAKCAAACTCTGAACCCTRTCACTTCACTTGCKCCTTTYYGAAACAAAAAACYGCTTATGCATTCATTGSGCTATGGAGTCGTAATGCCTTAAATCAAAACCGTAYTGGATGCCAAACTGAACTRGAAACATACTGAAAACCATTGYTKTACTCTAAAKCTCAAAKTCAARCTTATTTATAYACATCACCTACTYTAATTACTGARAAATTCCCAYYGAATCAAATGATAMAAAAATKCSAGTGAAGCCAATCCAATAWYTGTCTACTTATTTGAAATCTRCTTACACTCTCTTTGAGCAGGTTGAAAAAGGAAACTGACAACTCCCATCTAACATGTTGTTGATCATGAATGTTCAAAATTTTCCTCGGTTCCTGTGAGAAAATATCCATGACATAGCATACTCCTCCATTAAATGAATCTAAAAAGTCAGCAAAAGGATCATGAAAAAATGCATGGTCCTGAGGTAAATAACAAATTCCCTCTAGGATTCTTTGTTCTGCATCATTGTGCTCAAAATCATCTGATCTGGTATGCTCGTGAAGACGGATGTATTCTGGCTGAATACCATCCTCCCTCCATAAAAAACCTGCAACATACTGTTCCAAGGAAATGATCTTATAATCATCGGTGTACACATCATATCTGGGTGCAACAGATAAATCTGTAGTATCATCAATCAGAAAAATACTCAGGGTATCAACCGTGAGCAACTCTTCTCTTTTCTCTGGAATGATTTCTATCTTAGATTTATACTCCTCCACATCAAAATCTAAATCATTCTCGAACACCAAACATTCTTCAGGATTGTTAAACATGACAACCACATCCTTTTCATGAAACAAAATAGAGTCTACAAGCTGATCTTCTGGCAAGGAATCATCATCATAAATAGGTTCACTGACTTCTTGTATAGTTTCATGGCTGTCACCATTTAAAATCAGATTTTCATTAATAATAGAAGAAGTTTCACTCACATTTCAGTACTGTGTGGATGTTGCAACTCTGTGTAAGCAGGGGCTGCATCATAACTATTCAGGAGCATATCTATCTCTTCTTCTGTTAAAGGAGGAGGTGGTCCGTGTAATCTCTGGATCAAGCAATTATTGTTTTATTTCTCTTCTGCAGATTGACCATGATGTTGATTTTTGTCTTCTTGAATATGATCACAAGAGCTATCATATCCAGCTTCTTTATCCGCCAACACTTCTTCATACTGATAATCTTCATCGACTTGAGAAATTTCTATTATTCCTTCCTCCTCATCAAGAAGGTTTGTTTGATCTTTTTATCTTAGGACAAAGAATCAATATCAATTAACCAAAGCAAGTCAAGATTATGTGGTTCATGCTCATCATGTTAAAGTAAATAAAACACTTCAAACAATGGAACAATTAAAGAAGGCAGTGAAAGCAAGAAACAAACCAATAATTGTTTCAAATGAAGTAATCGATCTTAAGCAAGAACAAGAAATGATTGTTGAATGGAAAATCAATCATAAGTTGCTTCAAGATAAGCTCATGTCGTGCAAATATTTCAAGTATATCAGCTCATTTGCAGTCATCTTTTTTATGTTGTCAATAGTAATGTTGTCTACATGGATGATAGTGGCTTCAATAAGATGTAATAGGGTTCAAATGGCTAACAATATATTGTGAGTTGTCATGATTGTGTTACAGTTGATCTTGATGAGACAGGTGCACAGGATAGAGTTCAGAGACAGAGGACAAGCTGGGTGGCCTATTCCGAGCTTGTTAACTGGTCAGTAACCTTTTGGGGACCAAAAGGTATTTTAGTGGGGAGGTGTGATCCAGAATCGGATCCAGGAGCCTGACAGGGCTAAAAAAGGTTCAAAAATGAAAGTGCTCAGAATCCGACAAAACCAACGCCATTGCATCCATCTCATCTTCCTAATTTCGGCCATATATTTACTTCGTCAAACAGACTCCGTATGCCAAAGATATTACATTCTGATCGAAAACCCAAACAGGTAAAAAAAGGGGGTGACTGTACAGTCCGTACAGTCCACATGGCAGGCTGACTGTACAGGCCGTACAACCGTACAACTGACGTGGTAGCTTCTGGAGATGACACGTGGTAGATGACAGGGCATACAACAGGTGATTTGGACCAGTCAGAGGGTGACACGTGTCACCATTGTAAGGGTGACACATGGCACAAGCTTATGTGGCAAGAACAATGCCATGTTGATGTGGCAGTACAGTTGTTGACTGGGCATGACTGGGCAGACACCTCGACAGACACGTGGGTGAATCATCGTTTGACACATGGTGTTGTTCTCGACGAATGGAGAGGTTCCACGTGGCACCCTGTGGTTGGCTTTTGGGTTATGCAAAATTTTGGGGTCTCCACCGGAGTCGAATCCCCGACCTCCACCGGGCTATGGACTGGTAGGACCAGGCTAACCACCCTCTCCACTATTGGTTCTTAATAACCATATGGAAAACATTGTATTTAAGTTTGACTAAAATTTATTTTGGGGGCGGAAAGAGTTGGGGGCTTAGCCCCAGCCCGCGGTTTCTTTGGTTATCTCATACGACCCGACACTTGCAGTTAGAGCCCAGCCTGTGGATCTCGATGGATCCCAAGTGACTAGGGCCTATCCACCCAAATGGAGTGAAGGACACAGGGTTAGGTTGTTATCCCTCGGTCTTATCCACGCGTCACAGAACTAGGAACCAGCCCGTACATGGGGGCTAGCGCGCCCGGAGGAATAGCGCCTGGCCACATGGAGGCACCCATATGACCCAGGGTGCGGAGAAAAAGGGGCTGCGCCCAAATATATATGAAGAGTGGGTTTTTATTATATAGTTTTGGGATTTTAATTGATTTTTATGCCTGTAATAGTGGATTTTATCCATTTTTGGGAGATATTGGGCATTTTTGGAGGCCAGATTTTGGGAGGAAGTTGGGGATGGATAACCAACTTCAGATCTATATAAACTAGGCCTGTTTGAGGCCATGGGGGATAGTCAGAGCAGAGTTATGCTGAAGGGAAGCCAAACCAAAGCCATTTTTATGCAGGGAAGTTGTTGAGGAGCAGAAGCTTGCGGGCCATTTCTGGGAGCTCCGATCATCCGTTTTGCATGTCGTTTCTTTTGCTGGGTTCTAGATATCTAGAAGAACATGACCAGATCAGTCTTGTATCCAATTGGCACTACTGCAATGTATTTTTTGAGCTTTGAACAAAAATAAAGAAGCCTCCCCCATAGAGACAAAGGCCTAGAGATGTAGGCAACGTTATGGCGAACTTCGTTATCACTTCTCTTGTTATGGTTTGCTGTTTATTACTTCATTTCAAATATGCATATATATATATATATATATATATATATATATATATATGGCTGTCATAATTCCTCTTATTTCCTCATTCTTTCATTAAGCTTCTCAAATGGTTAATTAACACATGCAATTAAAAACTCAACCACAATCATTAAAAGATCTTTACGGATCATCTTCAAAGACCCAAACTTTGTCATGTAATACATGAAGTATTTTTTATCTCCCCACTGTCTCAAAAAGGAATTATCCAAAGCCTCAATCCCATCGATAGATCCAGGAGGTAGGGCCCTAAACCACTTTCTAGCCTCGCCTTCAAGGCTATGGACGAAAATTCTCATCCATACGTCTGCATGCATAATAACATGATCATTTATAAAAATGTAAAAGGCTTCAAGGTGTTCTTCTGCAGCTATGTCCCCTTCACCTATAAACTTGGGCAGCTGCTTAAGGTAGCCATCTGCTGGAAGGGCATTGAGAGGCTGAGGTAACAAAAGGGGAGCATACCTAGCAGCTATTATAGCCTCCATTCTGGTCATGGGGGGATTTTCTCCTACCATAGGAATATTAGGTGGAGGAGAACTCGGAGGAGAAGGAGCTCAAACAGGGGATACTGGAAATGAGCTTCTAGGTGGAAGGGGAAACAATGGGGGATTTAGAGAGAAGGATAAGGGGCTTGAGTCAGCAGATGCTCCTCTCTGTGCAGTAGCAACAACAATAATAAGAGGAGGGGTGGTAAAGGTAGGAGTGGGGAAATATTTTGTGGTCCTGGGTCTACGCCAAGGTACATCTTCAGGGGAGAGGGGAGTGACAAGGATTTCTCCCTCCAATCCCAGACCAAGAGGGGAAAACTCAGCAGGAACACTTCCGAAATTCAGGAAACGAGAAACTTTAGAAAAAGGTCTGCTAGGAAGCTGAGAAGAAGAAAATGGAGTTTCTATAGAAGGAGGTGGTGAATTACCTGGTTCAACAGTGGAAGTTTCTCCTTCAGAGGACTTTCCTTTTCTAATAATCACCTCTGGATCAGCTTCAGGCATAGCTAGAGGCAGTTGTGGATGGGACCGCGTGTGTCTACCTCTGGAAGCCACAACTAAAACAACAGGTTCGCCATAGTGGATTCGTCACAATGGAGTCGCCAGGTGCACAGTAGCAATCTTGTAGGGTTCTGATGCCTGATGCACCTTCAGAATAAGAGGCTCGATGTCGTTCAATCCCAGGGAAAATTTTCAACTTCGTCCCCGACAACGACGCCAACAATGTTGGCGTCAGATGTCACTCCTGGATTGCAGCAGGAGTAAACCTGAGGCCCATCAGTTTATGTCACGATTTGTTTATAAAGGGCGATCGAATAGAAGTAAACTCAGAACAATATCGTTTAACTCAAAAAAATGGGTTGGAACAACAAAGACATGCGAGGTCTTGATCTAACTTAAGCCAATATTTTTTTCATAGTGGTGAGTAAGTGGAGGAAAAGAAAGGGGAAATAAAGTCTACTCTATACATCTGGTCTTCCATCAGCCCTTTAAAAGGGGAAAAGTCTCATATATGAGATCCTCTCAGACCAGAGAAACTTCAAAGTAAACTTAAAATGTTGCAGAACTAATACAATCAAACATGCATCATATAGTTATAGCAACACCCGAATGGATCATCCATGCCCGAGATTTAAGATTCAGAGAGAAAAGGAAAGGAGGAAGATGGCAACCATTAAACAAGAAATCTCAGAATATCAGTCTATAACCAGAGAACTAGAGGCTTTGTTAAAGTTTTACCATTGGGAGCTTCGCTCTACCATCGTTCCTTACAAAAATACCAAAACTGAGTATATATACTCAGAACAATTTGCCACCTTGGAAGCAGGAGGGTAGCTGAGACATTAAAGTCGAAATTAGCATGTGCAGGCTCCTCTAGTCAGACGAGGACATCAGATCGACATGGATTCTTTAGGAAAACCTACATGCAGGACAATCTTAGGCAGACTGCTTGCCAGAACCCCCATGCCTTACATTTAAGGAGTGATGCGAGGTTTCAACCACCTCCTCCCACCTTCATTTACCTCTAGTAGGGATATTCAAAGGTGCTTTCAACACTTCACATTTCGGTGATTCCAAATGTAGTGGAGGAGCCGACCCCTTGTCCTTCAGACTCCCGGTAGCCGAAATGCTAAAACGGCTAATCCGCAATCAATGGTCGGATTTGATTTAATATGGACGGTCATGATCTCTTTATGTATTTCGGGGATTCTCCCACCAGGGGTTCTTGTTCCTTTGCTCTCGACCCTTGCATTTC
Source organism: Picea mariana (assembly GCA_032191745.1). Lineage (NCBI taxonomy): Eukaryota > Viridiplantae > Streptophyta > Pinopsida > Pinales > Pinaceae > Picea > Picea mariana. Next base: position 201,986 of record JASDQU010241929.1, read on the forward strand.
AAAACCCCGGTAGCTGAAATAGTGATCAGGCTTGATCCTGCACCACGCGTCCCTGGGATGGATAGCTTGGATCAATACCAAGACCGTGGGCCCAACTCCTGGGCGCTTTCGACACTTCATGTTTCAGCGATTCCAGATGCAGTGGAGGAGTGACCCCCTGTCTTTCAAAGTCTCGGTAGCCGAAATGCCAAAATGTGCCTATCTTCAAAGGCGCTTTTCACATTTTGCGTTTCGGCGATTCCAGATGCAAGGAAAGGAGTTGACCCTTGTATTTCGAAGTCCCAGTAGCCGAAATCACGACCAAGCTTGATCAAGCACCACATGTCCCAATTGGATCGTATAACCATGATCATTTCATGAAATATGTGGGCTTTTTCTCAGGCCTCTGCACTGCACTAAACTTCGGGCAACTTCATGGTCCCGATTTACCCGATGTTTGTCGATCTACCTTGATGATAGATCCTTGCCACTGAACAGTTGATCGCCCGTCTGCTACCATTTTAAGCCCGAAATGGATATTTTATGCGTGCTACGCTTGGGCGCTCATGACTTTGGCCTTTGAATAAAATGCATTTGATGGGTTTTTAAACCCCATTTCTTCGCATTTTACACCAAGGGCTTGAAATCAGAGAGAAACACCCTGCTTGCAAGAATTGGCGCTAACAGAGTCTTTTAAAAACCCCTGTCAAGAAATTACATGGTTGTTTACCATGTTGACAGTTTAGGAAAGAACTACTACTATCTCTCGCATGATTTTATATATTTTATATTTTACAGTGAAAGAACATGCCATATTTGATTGGGGAAAACTGATTTCTATCGAAATATCGTCTCAATTATCAAACTATAAAAATGAAATTTTTTTATGGCTTCTTATTTGATATTTTCTATTGTGTTGTTGGCACAGGGGCAGACCCCAATTTCAACGCTCAAGATAACACCAACAAAGCCCTAACTACCGGCCCTTTCAGCAACACCTGCGAAGCAGATGAAGTCTCGGCCGAGGTAGAGGCAGGGGTGGTTGTAAGACTCAGGTGTCTGCAACTTTGGTCGGGACACATATATGTGATTATACAGCTTACTAGAGAACTTAGCACTGTTAGTTCCTCAAGATACATTCAATAACCACTTCACTTATAAGACAGAGCCTCACAACATTCACACTAATCTATAGTATTCAAGAACTTAGCAACAACAAAATAGATCAAATCTAGTAGATCAACACTAAACATCTTCATACATATCAGATCTAACATTCATACACATCTAAGAGCACAAAGCATAAGTAGATCTACCTAAATATATCAAAGCACTTAGCAGAAGAAGAAATAAACACATTGAACCAAAGCACAAAGCATAACACATAGATTTACGTGGTTCACCCCCACCCTGTGGCTACATCCACCAACTCTTCTTCTTTATTATCTCAATCAAGCAGTTACAACACATAGCCTAAACAATCCTTACTCCGCACAAGACATAATGTCTGTGCAACTCGCTAGATCCTTCTTCCTTGCACTTCAACACAAATCCTTTCACAACCTCCTACAACAACTTGCACTTAGATATGAAAGCCTCTTACAATCATGCAAAGATCATTTACAATCCACATCCAATCACATAGATCCAATTACTAGCACTAAGCCATCGGCTACCCTTACATTGCCTAAGTATCTATTTATAGATTACAAAAGTGGGCCTAAGCGTGGGTAAACCCATGGGTCGACATACCTTTCCCATTACAATAACCCAAAACCCTAAAAGAGGACCAAAGTGGATCGAGATCTCGTGATATCTTCTTCGCCTGGTGCTCCATCTTTGACAGGGTGTCGAAGTCCAAAAATGGTCAATTATGACCAAGTGTTATTTAAAACTTGGTCAAGGGCCAACATACCCCTAACACTCACCTGTGAATCATCCCGAGTCACTCAGGTCTGACCAATTCTTCTTCAAATTCCTTAAGCTTGGCTCGAGCTGCTTCGACCTGCTGCCTTGCTACTGCCTCTTGCTCGACGAACTCCTCGATGAGTGCCTCGTTCACTGGCCCTTCTAGGTGCTATTCTGTTGTGTTCACAACTTGTTCAAGTTCTACTCCTTGGCTTTCAACTTCAGTGAACAATTGACATGCCTTTTCTTGCACTGGTTGAAGTCGTTGAGAGACTTCCATTACTTTACTCTAAATCATGTGAATCTATTGTTGGGTTGTGCGTTGCTCTGGAAACCTCTTCATTATCTCTACGGGTGACAGGGCCTTCAGCTACACTTGTAGCTTTTCAGCATTGTACTTCACCTCTTGGAGTTGTGACTCTAATTGATGCAATTATGGGTTCTTGGTTAGGTTCTTGTAGACCTATGCACTTCTGCTACTTAACTATTTTCATTCCTCAGTGAGTGCTTTAATTGTTTCCACGGTGCTCCGGGAAGATATTTCTCACTAGTCGCGCACTTCTTGTGGGGTCTGTGGTATGGTATGAAGCTCTAAGTCCATGACTCTTTGTTGAAGTTGCTGAATAACTTCAGCAACCATCATCACTTGGAATTATATGGGCTCCTTTGCCTTCTGTTTGAAGCCGGTCATAGAGAGAAATGCTCCGTTGACTGCTTCTTTAATCCCAATCTGCTTCTTGAGTAGCTTCTCTTTCTCTTTTTGGATCTTCGCTCTGTATTCTTCAAATTTATTTTGGAGAGTGTCCTTCTCTTGTTGTGCAGCTCGACGTTGCTCGATGATTTCCTCATGTGCTTGCTTTAAGGCTTGGGTGGCCTACACTATTTCTTCATGTGCCTTTCGAAGGTGTACTTTGACTATGTCAGCAATCTTGCAGAGTTGAACTGGTGCATTTCCTTCTTCTGTTGTTCCTTCTGGCAGGGGCGCAGAGGAGACTGCGTGGCTAGACTGGAGAGCTTGCTATACTCCTTGGAGGTCGATCTCGACTCTGTGGTACAGTGTCTCTTGCTTAGCTTCCTGCTTTTCTGTTATCTCTTCTATGGCTTCTTTCATAGCTGCGATGAGAAAACTGAAGTCATCTGGAGTGAGCGTGGTCTTCAGCTTAGTCACGGGTGTTGTTGATTTATTCTGGGAGGAAGGTTCTAGAGGCGAACCCTTCCTTTTCTTTATGTTTTCTACTTCGTCTCCTGGCCTCTGTTCAACTTCCTCTAAGTCTTCGCCATTACCTCCTTTCTCTGGGGTAATGGATGTGGTTCTTACAGATTTGATGTCTACATCTTGGATTTCCTCATCCTTCTTTATTTGCTTTGTTTTCTTTGTCTTACTGGGTCCAGGTGTATGCTGCACAGCTTATGGGCTATCAATATCGGACACTTTTGTGGGGTCGGCTGGAATAAGGAGGTCCACCGACCATTCCTTGGTGATTTACTCCAGGTCTTCTTCTGTCAGCTTGTAATAGGACTGAAGTTGTTCCTTGTTCTCATCAGCACGTGATGTAAGATATATAAAATGGTGGTCTGCACTAAAATTTATCAAAGGTCAAAACCTATGTAAAGTATTCGGGGTCATGCACAACTCGGACTGGATGGCAAGCTTCAACTGGGTGTAGTACATATGAAATATGACATTGGATTGCCACTACTTGTTCATGTCATTCAAGTACCATAGTGTACTGAAATTCACAGCTAATGGTTCAAAGGGGTCAATGTCGAGGAAGGTTGCATCTTCCAGTAGCTCCCATGCAACGAAATCTATAAGTATCAAAAGCCAGCTAAAATGAAATTCATGCCCCTGATCCTGGGCTTCTCTGCAGTCAACCTCTAGTTGATTCACTAGGTACTTCACCCAGTTCATCTGTAGTCCCTCTTTGCACTTCCCTACGAGGTCGACTACGAAGCTGGATACTTGCGTGGGTTGATTCTTGTGTACCAACTTCCCTACGATCAATTGACAGGCGAGGCACACTACGCCACTTTCAATAGAATTTACCTTGTAGCCTTGCACTCCTTTCTCAACATCGCCATAGGTTTCTTTGATTTTTTGAGCAAGAGCATGGTCCGCGGTCTTTCGAGGATAGTAATCGTGGGGATTAGGGCCCATCATGCTAAGCCTGGTGATCCGGTTGATCAACATTGGATCCGCTGTTATATGACGGTTCAACCATAAGTATCCTCCATGGTAACTTGCCAGCAACAGCTTCACACAAGCATTCACCTCCTGGTGTCTGCCGAAGTGCAGTATCTTCATAACGTTAAGAAGAGTGGACTGCGCGAGGTTCATCGTCCATTGCTGAGGGACGATCTTCGAATTATTTTCCTTGGTTCTGGTTAGGTACTTGTACGAGGCAAGTATGATGTAAACTTTACGATCCCCCATATTGAATTCACTAAAATTCAATGCTACGATATTTTCATGATCTACGTGGATGGCATGTACTCCTTTCGACAGGTACACAGTGACTAGAGTGTATTCAAAGTCTCTAGGCACACTATTTTTGTTGATTGCACCGCTCAAAGGGGGTATGTAAGCAGGTAGGATGGATGGAACTAACTTCATGTTGGCTATGTTGTATTTATGTTTGGTTCTTCTTTCTACGTCGACTCAGGATGTTCCTGCTCGAGAAGTCAACGGGGAGGCTTGTAGTCCTCTCGTTGATGATGCCTATAAACTTGAAGACAATCCCCGCTTCGACATGACTCTTTCGGATCTGAGGCTAGCGAGTACCTCTCTTACAGATTCTTCATCTGCGCTAAATTAATCAGACATATACGCTCAATATCAATATCTTAGGTTATCATATTAATGTAGGTACTGTAGTAAGGTAGAGAGTAAGGGTGGAGTAATCACTGTTCACAATTCGGGTAGTCTATGGATTGAAATTCATGCTTAGCAAAAGTGTCTTCCGTGCATGGCGCGATGATTTAAGTAAGTAACTCTGTAAAATATTGTTTGCAATGGATATGGGGCTTCCTTAACTCTGTTTCTGTATGTTATGGCGTGGTCTAATGGTCTAGTGATGAGCCATCAATGCTTTTCGATCCATTCGGAGCAGCAGTTGAATGGATATACCAGCCTCCAACGACTATATTTCTTCACCATGGCAAAGTGACCTATGTCGTTGTTCTGATATCTCGACGAAGCACTGATTTTGCAAATTTTCCTTCAGAGAGGTCCCCTCTGTAACCCTTTGTAGTCTATCAATATGAGCTCTCTTTTTACTTAGCTTTCTAGCCTTCTTCCCCATGAGCTTCGTCTTGGTAGTTATCTTCTCGTTTTGATTCTTATTTTCCTTGGGCATAGTCACTTCGCATTAATGAGGTTCTTTCCCAAGACTCAGGAGAACTACTTCATCTGTATCTGGTACAGATACTCCAATCTTCTGTGAGTCCCGTAACACTTTGACATCTGAGCTTCTAGTGTCAAATAGCTTTGATTTATTCTCTTGTTCCTTAATCAACTGTGTGATCATTCTAGTCATGAAATCTTTTAGCTCTTGTCTCTGTTGTTGTAATACATTTTCTTCTTCCTTCTTTTTGGCTTGATCTCTCTCAATCCAAGGTTTTCCAAGTAACATAGTGAATGAGGCACTGTCCTCAATAAATTTAATAATCTCAAAATCTTCTTCAGTCGAAGTTCCATTGACTGTCATGGGTATCTGAGCGATTTTTCCACATAACATCACCAGTTTTCCTCTGAATAGTCCTATTCCTCCTAGTGAAGGAATCATGGCAGGATTCCCTATAACTTCCCAAGTTCTTTCTGGCATAATGTTCACTTGTGTTTCTTCATCAAGAATACAGTCAATGTTGAAGTCCCCTAGTCTTGCTTCGATTTGTTCCTTTTCTTCGAAGATCTCTGGTAATCAGACGTCTTTATGTTCCTTCAGGGTTTCTTTCATATGTATTAATACTTTTTGTGATTCCTTCTAGGGTTCTGCTATTTCTAGGGCTGTCCTAGGGTTTTCTTCATGCAAATTCATTCTTTCAAGCTTAGCAATCATTCTAGGGCAATCCAATACTTTGTGATCTAGAGCCTTGCAACAAAGACAACTAGGTCCTCCACCAGGGAATTCCTTAGCTAGATGGCCTAGTTTTCTGCAACTGTAACATAGGTCAATCCTCTCTTTCTCTTAAATGATCCCCAACTTCTTCTGTATTGCACACCAGGATCATGGTAGCTATCTTGCAAAAAAATATTTATAGGATCCTGCATCCATTTGTTAGTCCAAACATTCTTTCTATGCATAGGTATAACATATCTATCATTATGATTATAAGATCTATTCATATCAAATTTTCTTTCATACATTAATGCCCTATGTTTTAATCTAGGACAAAATCTATCAAAAATACCTCGATCCATACTTTATAAACAAAAATTTCCACTTATCTTACTTCTACAGAGCACAAAGATTTTAGATATGGAACTTTCTTACCTTTATCAGAGCACAGAGCTTACATATCTTACCACTTTTAATTAGAAAATTCCACTTTTACCTTTCTTAGAGTACAAAGCATTCATATCTTTCTTATTTTCTTCAGTATCAACCTCTTTTCTTGCAGATATGACCTCCATTCTTGGCACAAAGCTTTGCAGGTCAAGTAGAACATTGCGCACTAGGGAAACAGATCTACGCACAGAGCTTTCTTTGCACAAAGCTTCTTCTTCTCTAGTTCCCAGCAATCACATTTTTAGGTCCCAACAACAGAACCATTTGTTGGAACAGGGGCATACGACAGGTTCAACGCTCAAGAGCGCACCAACAAAGCCCTAACTACCGGCCCTTTCGGCAACACCTGCGAAGCAGATGAAGTCTCACCTAAGGTAGAGGCAGGGGTGGTTGCAAGACTCAGGTGTCTGCAACCTTAGCTGGGACACAAATATGTGATTATATAGCTTACTAGAGCACTTAGCACCATTATTTCCTCAAGATACATTCAATAACCACTTCGCTTATAAGACAGAGCTTCACAACATTCACACTAATATATAGTATCCAATCACTTATCAACAGTAAAATAGATCAAATCAAATAGATCAACACTAAGCATCTTCATACATATCATATCTAACATTCATACACATATAAGAGCATACATCATAAGTAGATCTACCTAAATATATCAAAGCACTTAGTAGAAGAAGAAGAAAACACATTGAACTGAAGCATAAATGATCACACACAGATTTACGTGGTTCACCCCCACCTTGGGGCTACATCCACCAACTCTTCTTCTTTATTATCTTGGTCAAGTAGTTACAACATAGAGCCTCAACAATCCTTACTCCGCACAGGACAGAAGATCTGCGCAACTTGCTAGATCCTTCTTCCTTGCACTTCAACACAAAGCCTTTCACAACCTCCTACAACAACTTGCACTTAGCTCTGCAAGCCTCTTACAATCATGCACAAAGCATTTACAATCCACATCCGATCACACAGATCCAATTACTAGCACTAAGCCATCAACCACCCTTACATTGCCTAAGTATCTATTTATAGATTACAAAAGTGGGCCTAAGAGTGGGTAAACCCACAGGCCGACATCCCTTTCCCATTACATTAACCCAAAACCCTAAAAGAGGCCCAAAGTGGACCGATATCTCGTGATCTCTGCTTCACCTGGCACTCCATCTTTGACAGGGTGTCAAAGTCCAAAAATGGTCAATCATGACCAAGTGTTCCTTAAAACTTGGTCAGGGGCCAACATGTGTATTTTTGTCAATTTCCAAACTTGACCATAAGTAAGAGGGTGAATCATGAAATAGATCCAGTTACCTTCTATTATTAGGAACTATGGAGACATAAGACCCCTTTGTATTTTTATGAAGTTTATAATGTTTTTTTCTCAATCTTCAAAAGGCTGTTGTTGGGAGAAAATACTTCAAGGATATCTGACCAAGCTAGCAAATCTTAGAGAAAAAAGGAACAATAGAAAAAATGGAGAATCCCAATGTCATAAGGATATTTTTCTCGAAAGAAAATCCTTCTTTTCTCCTGTATCACGTATCTGGCAAATTATTCATTACAGAGGTGGCAAGAAAATACAACTTCTAGCTACATTTTTTCTATGAAAAAAGGAAAAAAACAATTTATTCCCCTGCCATGGAAGATTGGAGATTTCATGTTCAGAAACATAAATAAAATTTATGAGTTTGCAAATCACTTCAACAATGTGAATTTAAAGTATGCTGAAAAGATAAAAGACTTTGATCCAAACATAATCTTTGTAGAACATATTCTTTCGGTGGGATTCAATAACTCGTTCATCCAGACTATCTTGAATGAAAAAGAAGAAGGTAACAACCAAAGTACTCCTGTACATGATGCTGGTGACCTAGAAACATTACTCAGTACTAATGATTTTTATAATCAAAATGGAAAAGGTCCCAGTGAAAGGAGTGCTCAATCTCCAATTGTTACTCCCAAGAATACCACATCCCATAGCAATGCTCCAACGACTCACCCAATTAGAAATGTTGTCAACAATAGTTCAAGTGGAGGGGGAGAGAAGAATCCTCCCCTTGGGAAAATAGAGAGTTCACATAAGATCCTCGTGAGAAAGAAAAGGAATAATTTAGTGCAAGAGGAAGAGGATAATCTTATAGAGAACAACATCCAAATTATTTCTCCAGAGGACATGGAGCTAGAAGTAGATATTGAGAAAATATTTCCCGCAATGGAACAACCAGAAAATATGGCTCAACAAAATTCTTTATTGAAATTCATTTCAAATGGGACCTTTAGTGAAGAAGAGTCCTTCACTTTTCAAAGTGATGTCTTTGATAAGGATTCTAAAAATTTGATTTTAGAAAGAAGTGACCAAAATAATAAAAAGGGAAAGTATCACTCAGAGGTCGACCCGAAGGACATGCAACTGTCCCAAATTTCTAAAATCCACAGGGAAACCGGGGATACTCTTGATGATTCTATTGATGGCCTGGAAGATGAAAATGGTAAGTTAAAAGAAAGGATCGGTGAATTGGAAAATGCCTCAATGCCTCTTCCAATCCTGGAAAGTCCTTTGTCAATGTTTAAACCAACTACACCCTCCATTAAGTTAAAAAGATCTTCTAGTTTACTCACAACATTCCGAAGTTGTGTAGAGAAAAACATTAAAAAGAGAATGTCACTAATAACAAAAGCATGTGAGGTATAAAAAAAATATTGTTTCTTTCAGCTCAAGGGCACATGCTTTTCATGAGTATATGCAAGCTGATTTAAAGAATGAAGAAGGTTTATACGCTGATGTTCTCTTTCCATTTGGAATAAAAGTCTCAAACATGATAGAATTGAAAATAAGAGAAGAGGATCTCCCTTCTCCAAGTTGAATTAAATATCTAAATGCTTGTTGGAAAGAAAAGATCAAGAATTAAAATAACATGGTCCAAGCATGCAAGGAAGCCATAGTAAAAAGAGAACAGTTGTTCAAAAGACTCACATAGATAGATTTGGCAGGTAGCACTGATGATGTACACGACCATAAGTTAATTCTCAATTCAATGTTTATGACAAAACAACAATTTGATGAACAAGTTATGATATTAAAAGGGTTATCAACTGAGAAATTTTATGGCATAATTGAATATAATGAAGAAGAAATAGATATTTGGATGGTTGATTATTTTGTAAAAAATCAAGATATTGAGGAGAAAATACATGAAATTTCTCATGACTTAAGAGACTTGGAAGGAAAATTATTCAATATTAAAATCAAGCATGGAATAAATGTTGCACCGATGAAAAACTACATTGAAGATTGGTTTTAAAAGGAAATTAATAAATTAACCAAAGAAGGACAAGAAACAACATTTGAGACAGTTCCTATAACCACCAATGAGGAAAATAAAAGGACAACAACAATCAAGTGAATGAGAGAGAGATACCATCATAGTAAGTTTATGCTAATCACATATTTCTTTCTTTATCAGTTTTTCATCCAGTTACTCTGCGTCTTTGACTAGAAAGGTTTAACCAAAATCTGATAACTTCTTCCTGTCTTCTTTCCAGGTCTTGCTACTTTGTCATCGCCCACGATCTTCTTTACAAATATTACTTCTTGTTTATATTTTCTTTATGGTCCACGAGAGCCCCAATTCTAGTCCTAAGGATAAACACATTTAAATTTCAAATCTTTTGTAACAGACTCTATGTTTCAGAAATGCTAAGAGAACTATTTCGGGTTCAGTTTTGACTGTATTTTATAACTCTGAGGAGTACCACCTCTATAAAAATGCAGTGGGATTTGTATACCCGTGAGGTTTTCATTTCGGTCCTAACGGATTCAAACGTCAACAAGTTTATAGAGGTATTTTCCCCAAGGGTGATCCATTGGAGCAAGGGGAAGGGTACCATGGAAGAGGGTTTTGACAATGAGAGACTTGAGGGGAGGACTTCTTTGGTATACCTTAGAAGGTTTGAACCTCCTAGAGGGAAAATACTTAGAAGAGGAAGGGTTATGGGAAGGTGGAGTTGCCATATTAGCTTCAAGAAGAACTCATAAAAAATGTCAAAATGGAACATCCCTTGGGTGGATTCTCCTTGCAAGCTAGGGAAGAGGTTTTGGGATAGCTTTCCAAAGTGTCGTTAGGGTTTAGAAGAGGATTCAAAATCCTCCTCGGAAACAGTGAAAAAAATGTTATCACACAAGTTGTAGGTCGGGGAAATCCCGACCCAACCACCAATTGGTGACAAATTAGAGATCACCTACCCACTGTCACCTTAGGCAGGTGTTCCCATCACTTTAGATGTGAGGTAGTCACCTCAAGGGGGGAAGACCGGTGACCCTAGGGGGGATTGGGATGGAAAATGTGATGTATGAATGGATTCCCCTAAAATTCAAGTTTCTATATGGAAAAGGGAACCTGGTAATGAGTCTTGAGGGTTGTTTGAGGTTTCCAAATCTTTGAGTGACATGGAAAGAGATAATACCTGCCTGAGACACAAGGAAAACCAAGTATACAATGCAATATATCAATTGGACGATAAATTTAAGCTTGTTGTCCCTAATAGAATTTTTTAGTAAACATATGTATCAGCAATGAAACCGCACAATAATTTTCTAAACAAGTGCTATAAATCAAGTGAAAGATGCAAGAGATAAACTAGCTATACACTAGTGAAACTCAATATTTAAAGACCAAGATACTAGCATAAAAGGTAAGGCTATTGTAAACACTTTATGCAGAAATATAAATCAGCCTTATGGATGTAACAAACAATTTATTACAACAATAATATCAGCCACTAAAACTCCCCCAAAGTCTACCAAAAAGTGCGTTAGGCCTAGTAGTTTATGTATGCAAACTTTGAGCAGCCTTCAGTGGTTGATTTAAGAGTTATTAAAGAAGTTAGATTAGGGTTTCTACAGCCCTAATGGATGAATATGGATTTTTGTAACAAAAACAAGAACTACCCCTTTAGTGGGGACGCCCTAGTGGCGGAGAGGTGCTCTAGGAACAAGAAACAAAACCCAAATTGCAAAAAGTTGAAATGACTAAAAATCATGTTTCCCAATGCAACTATTTTATTTCTCTAATGAAAAATATTCAGATTGTTTCTGTTAAAATTGGGTGAATGGGGTATTTAAATCACAATTTAAATCATCAACAACCCTAGGGGTGCAAATTCTCTTACTCCCTAGGGTATTCCAACGAAACTTGGATTAAATATAGGAGGGTATACACACTCGTATTCCTCCTAGCAACCCTTGCAAAAAAGAAAGAATTATAACCTTAAAAATGAGATGAAGCAATGATGGAAGGTGTATCTAACATACACCTCCCTAGGATTTCCACCAACAATAACCAAAATAAGGAAGAAAGAAATAGCATATGCAGATTTTTCCTTACCTAATCCAAGAAAATGAGATATCAAACCCTAGTTTACGATGCAAAATTCATTCAAGAGCCAAGAGAGAAATAATTTAGGGGGTGCACATCACTCCTCATACATTCATCAAGATAAATTCACCAAAATACATTTCAAAAGAGAGAAATACCATAATCACCAAGAGTAGCGAAAATTTTAGCCAAATACTTCTCACAATGGGAGAGTTATGTGATGAGAAGAGATTCACATGATCTATATTTATACAAAAATTCGAACTCATAGTTTGTCCACATTCAAAAGGGTAAAACATAAGATAATGGGTCAACAACCCATATCTTACCCCTTTAACAAAATAATTCATTTAAAATTCACTTTAACACATTAGAAACCCTAAAAAGAAGATGACGTCTCCCCTTTAGGGGATGTTTTGGCACTTTAACCAAGTCGTTGGAGAAGAGGATGGAGGTCGTTGGGGTTCCCTGAGCCTCCTCATCAAGTGCTATGGTTAGTCCATGCCTCCTCTGGTCAAAACATGCCAAGTTTCAATGTGAAATCACTCCATCACTGTCAAACCCCCTCAAGCATGACGTCAACCCTCAAAGATGACATTTTCCCTCTCCTAGGAAAGTCATTTGGGTACTAGGGGATGGATAAGATCATCTATGATTCCATTTAAGCCTCCAAAGACATATCTCTATGATCTATTGTGCGGGCCTACAACATCCAACCTGTGGGATCCTTGCCCCATGGAAGCCCAAGCTAGGCTTGTTCTCCCAAAACTGACCACCAAGCAAGGTCCTGCAAAATAAAAGGGCACGCCATACAAATATCTCAAGTAAAATATATCATGAAAAGTGTAAACCACATCTAATAATAAAGGCACCTAAACATGTGCATCAAAAGTACCTTATCAAACTAAACAAATGGTCAAAAACCCTATACAATTGACCAATTTTAAGTATGGGAGGGGTGTCATAAAGGTCCTATTGGGTAGACCAAAACGATTAAGTAGTGGATACTACCAAGGATGGACTTTCAAGGTTATGTAGTGGATGATGAGGTGGAAGGGGTTTAGACTTCATAGGCCGATGAGTTTCATGACATACAAGGGCTTGTATTATCTCATTTATGGGTGCCTTTGTAGAGGGTGTGTGGCACCTTCGTTGGCGTTGCACTTTTTCCAAGCCCATCTTCTAGTCGTTCTTTATTTATTTCATTTTTTAAGGAACGAGTTGAAGGCAACTGTCCTGGTGTGGTGTCCAGATAATGAAAGTGTCATTCACAAATATCTCACATAAATGAGAAGGTCGGATCATGATGAGACCCCCTTTCTCATAGTTGTGTAACTGAGAGTCATTACCCTGGCATGGTGACTAGATGATGGTAATTTCATACCACTAAATACCCATGATCATGATAGGTTAGCTCGTGATGAGACCTCCCATCCTCCAACTAACCCCCTAATCATTCATTATCATTCATTTTGTAGGTCCCCCTTTTCTTATATAGAAGCATAAGGTTAATATCTATAATTTTATATTTTTTTATCTAACAACAATACCTCTAGGACTTCAACCCCTTCTTCCCATCAAATGAGGTACATGGCCTTCTTGGGTCACTAAAGTCAAAGGGCCTAGAAGAGGGCAGTATGATGGGAAAGTAATGAGTGGAAAATTGTATGTATGGTCAGGAATGGTATGATAACCACTCAAGGGACCCCTAGTTGCAAACCTTCCCCAAAGGTTGTCCACTTACTAGGAAATATATGACACTCACCAAGGTGAAACAGGGTCGAAATCATAATTTCCAAGCAGGTGTTCTATAATCAAAAGTAGCTCAAACACAACATGCTTAAATGCCTTAACTATTAGGGTGATTACCTGCCACAATAATTGACTTGTATTGCATGGAGAAAGACCCATATTCCTTCCAAAAGCTAGCTGGTGTGGTGGATGCGCTGACAATGGATCATAATGTGGTGATAGAGTGGGCTTCCTCTTGTGCAAGTGGACATTGCTGGTCATGTAGTATCTCGACACTCCATATCTGCAACCTGAGGGGCTCGAGACATAATCTCCTTAGTTATCCCACAAAACGGGGATAACATGATACATTAAAGGAGTTCACTTGACCCAAAAAATATAAAAACAAAAAGAATCCAAGTCCTTTGTTGCATGCAATGACATAGGTTCAAAATCTCAATCAACAACGAGAACGAGTTTTAGTATGAGATCTGATACCATGTTCGATAAACAAGTTATATCCACACAGTTTGAACAACTAAAGGAAACCATTCACAAAAATAGATCAAATATTGATACATTGGTGTATTACATGGTTAAAATTCTTAAAGAGGGAAACAATACATAGCTCTAGGGAACACAACCAATTGAGACAATATATTATTGCAAAAGGAATTAGTGTACATATGAATCTCTTGCAATTGATTTTCAACAAATGACCCTCCAGGATCTTTAAATAGAGATCATGGACCAATCCAATGTTAAGCTATGGATAAAGTGCGATTAGTATTGAGGAGAATATGAACCCTCATATCACTTTATGTCTAGAACATAGTTGTGGCCACCAAATCAGATAATTACAAAAACACACTAAAAAACCACACTTTACCTAAAGACACATTAGAACAAGTTGATCTTAAATAATTCCTAAGTGTCTAAATATCATAACATGTAAGGCCCTATGCTTTGAACCACAATGTTGGGTAACCATATCAACTAGATAAATGCCATTTTGATTATAATAGACATGTAGACACAAACATGAATTTGATGATCTTCGAATATAAATAAAAAAGGTATGATGAATGAAGTAACAATGGTCACTTTATAGGTTCAATGATAATGTTTTGATTACTATCATGGAAACTTACATGTACACATGCACATTTAAATGTTCTTTCTTAAGTTAGTGGAGGTGTTAGGAGCATTGTGGTCCTCAAGGGTGATGAGGTGCTAGACAAATTGTTTCTCAAAGTGAGCAAAAAATATTGTCAAGGAAAAATAACAGTGCTAGTGTCCAAGTGGCATAAATGACTATGTAACCATTGGTCATATTCCATATTCCATGACAATGGGAAAAGCTTAAGTGTAATTGGTCCATTTAAATAAATGGCTATATAGCAGTTTTAGGTAAATTAATGGATACATAATTTTTTGACCAAATGGATGCATCTAACAACCAAGTGGAATTAAGGGCTTCACAATCATTAGCTATTGAACACATTTTAAGTTGATCATTTTAAAAATCACTTAGCTAACTCAATTTTATGTAGTGACCATTTAATGATATTAAATAGGAAAATAGGGGCAAAAAGACTTTTATAAACCTTGAGGCAAATAATATATTAATTGGGAAAATTTGACTTAGGATGAGAGCTAATTTGAATATGGACAATGACATAAGACGATCATCAGCAAAATAAGTCAGAAGCAACATAAATCGTGTTGTGGAGGATGCACCATAGGGAGATTCATGATCATTTTTATCCTCGTTGGAACCCCTTTTATCCATCTTTTCTTCTCCATACTGACTATTTTTTCTTTCGATGGCTTCTTCAAATTTGGTTTCCAATGATGATCCCATGAACCCTTTTGGTTTTCTTTGATCATTTTTTCTCTTACACTGAAAACCCTTCCATCAGGATATCATTGCCATTTTCCTTGTTGTAGGCATCCCTCTTGGCATGGTTTTTGTGCTCAATGACCCTTCTTTAGTAGAATAATGGTGATTGAAAACATAAGATAGAGTGGTTTTCTTGACTAGTATCAACAAATGAATCTTGTCGACATCGATAAGAAGTCCTTATCAACATCCACTGCAACACATTATCCATTCACAAGGCTTCATTTTTTATGTGACCACAACAATTTATTGTTGATGATATGTAGTTGAGTTGTTGACATTGACTCGTAGTGGTTGATGTTGATGATTACTAAGACCAAAATGTTGTCAATATCAACCATATGTATCATTGATGTCGATGACATTGATGACTATTTGATGCCAATGTCAACCACATGACCACTCCATCAAAGTTGACCATATGAATATGTTGGAAACACCGACCACATTGAGAGGGGGGGGGTGAATCAGTGTAGGGATCTTTTCACTTCTTTACAAAACATCTTAGTTAGCAGTCACGTTTTACTCATTATTCATTATTTTCATTTACAACATAAATCAACATCAAACATCATTAATAAACCATCACCATAAAATACACAAGGAACACAAGATATATGTATAACTTTCTTTTGTATTACGGAATACAATCCTCGGGGTTTATCAACATCAACTAAATAGAGAAACAACTCCAAAAGAGCACCAAATCTCAATGCAAGACTCAACTTGTATATCTCAGCACCAACTGAGATGTGAGAAATCCAATCCTCAAGTACAAGACCCTGCTTTTGGACAGAAACAAATCTGTCAACAGGTACACATCATGTAAAATACTGTAGCACAAGTATGTACATGGTCTTCCTATATTTCAACACACAAATGTACACACTCTTCCTTATGTCATACTGCATACACCTTCATAAACTAGGGTTTCT
>JASDQU010241930.1:5615-28738 GCA_032191745.1 Picea mariana
ATAAACAACGAGCAAAGTTAATAAAAAGGGTTGGAGAAGGTTTTCAGTCAGCCTATACATAATCTAGTTTACAAAGCGAGTCATCATATCAGCAAGGCCTCACAGAAATAATATGATGAGAAAATCTACAAACATGCAACAAACCAGTGAATTTTCAAGCGCTCACACAACACAATTTGTTCATGCTAGGGGTTTTGAAATAAAGCACAAGTTGTTAATTTGGTGGATCCACTGTCGAGAAATTGATGAAGGGTTTGTGTTAAGGAAACACTATATGTGGTTGATAGCATCCTCATTGGATGAGGTTCAATATTTGATTCACAAAAAAGTTATTCCAAATCCACAAATCTCTCCATGAGATCAGCAGGTCAAAGATTAATTTCAGGTGGCAAGAGATCAGCATTCCAAATTCAAAGGGATTCGACAGTAGCAATCTCAGCATTCAAGATTTTCAAACAACAACTTTACAGATTTAGTTATTTTTATTTAACTAAATCAAAAGGAGTTAGTGAATAGTGGTACACATGTAAATTCTTTTTTGAGTCGGTTCCTAGGAATTAGATAGTGAATGGTTACATGTGTCATTTTTTTTAAACAGTTTCTATTTTGAGAAATAAGAGTTATAGCTCGATTCATAGAGGGATAGGCATGGATATTTATATATATTCATATGTAAAGACAAGAAAGAGAGGGGGAGAATTCTTGAGGACTGTGGTTCAACCTTTGTAAAATGTAAGCAAACTATACTTAGATCTTGCTGAGTATANTGTGGATGAATTGCAAGGTTCATTGTGTTTATAATTCATTTGATGACTGGATGAATTGCAAGGTTCATTGTGTTTATAATTCATTTGATGACTGAGAGTTGTCATTCTTTCGTTGCATTAGTGGATTTAGATCCCACATATAGTTTACTATTGTAATTGGCCATTTGTATATGCTTTTAGTTTATCAAGTCTATTGATACAATAATGTTCTATATTCCATACTTGTTTTAATTCATCTGATCTGTTTAGAGAGGAATTTGATTGTTGGAATGTGTTCATCATAGTCTTAGGCTAAGTGAGGCTTAACAGTTCATAGATTGATCCACCCTGCAAATTCTTTCATCCAACCAAATAGTTTTATGTCACCAATCTCATTCCCTTTACAGTCAGGGAAAGACTCTTGGAGTTATAACACTACTCACATACAAAATTTTCAATTTTAATGTACATAATTGCTTAGTAGACTCTGGTGCTTCCTCCATTATCATGCCATACCCAGTCTTCCAAAGAATCAATGTTGTCTCACAAATGAGTACTACCAAAATCATACAATTGGATAGGTTAGATGTTAAACTGAGAGATGAAATTAAAGATGTTATGATTAGGCTACCATATGATCCTATAGTTCATCAAGTCATTGACATTGTTGTTGTTGACATTCCATAAAGTTATGGTTTATTGTTGAGTAGGGATTGGTATGTAAAACTTCAAGGTTATATATAAAGATTGGCCCCACTTGTGGCTCCCATACAAAGGTAAGCCAAACCAAATCTGGGTGAACAACGAGGCTCATATGAAGCATAAGGTAGAAGAACTCGAAGGTAAGAATGAGCCCATCATATTTTTCCATACTGTTTTAGGTAATTATTTTTTAGAGATTGACCATGGTTGCTATGAAGCACAACCATCTCCAATTCAAGCAGACACACAGTCCAAAATCCTTCCATGCACTCAAACTGACGATAATTCTTGTACTATATTAAAAGAGCTTTGTTATTGTGTAACTAACCCAACTATACATATTAACATATGGATGATGTTATTTCATGGCTCCATATCTTAGGAAGGAGCCAAGGTAGGATGCATCCTTATCGATCTAGAAAAATGTAAGACTCTCATATCCTATCGGTTGGAATTCAAATGCACCAATAACACCACTGAACATGAATCATTGGTTGAAGGTCTAAAAAATTCCATTGACCTTAAGGTAAAATTCCTTCAAGTGTTTGGTGATACAGATATAATTGCCTGATAGGTAAGAAACACTATTCAATACCTATCTCCCCACTTAAAAGGTTACCAACAAGAGGTATGGAACTTGCTCCATTCTTTTGAAGAATTTAGTATTACTTATATACCTTGTTGTCAAAATGTTGCTACAGATACATTGGCAAATGCAACATCTAGATTCACACTCCTTAATAACGACTTTTTTGTTGAAATCATTTTCAGACATTCTATACTTGACAATGTCACAAACTAGAGGGTATTAAATAATGATACTCAAATCATAAACTTCATTACCAGCTCCAACGTGTTTTAGGACTCATTGATAGATTATGTAGTGCATGAACACTGAATGAACAAGATCTTTGGGACTATCGAGACGAAGAAGGTAAGGTAAAATCTAATTGCATCCCAAAGAATGTGTTATCACTTGAAAAGTTGTTCTACCTACACACTAAGTTCAAAAATCCTATGAATCCAAAGACGAACAACTCTACTATGATGCACTTTCTAGTGAATCTAGGGACCTCTGAACAACCCAAATACATCAATCTGGTTACTTGTTGTTCAGACGCATAAAAACATATATTTACATAGTTGTTCAAGATATATCGTGATGTATTTTCCTGTACTTACAAATATTTGAAGACATATGACATCTATATTATTCAACACATGATTCCTATCAAAGAAGGTGTCAAACCATTTCAACAAATGTTAAGGAAAATACATTTGACTTTTGAACCACTCATTCAGAAGGAATTGAAGAAATCAGTAGATGCCCAGATCATATTTAAAATTCATCATTCCACCTGGATGTCTAATCTGGTACATGTCAGGAAGAAATCAGGGGAGATTAGAATTTACATTGATTTTTGAAATTTGAATCAAGATTCCAACAAGGACAATTATCCAGTTCCCCCCATGGAGAAAATCCTACAACTCATCTCTGGTTCTCAAATGTTCTCTCTTTTAGATGGGTTTTCTAGTTACAACAAGGTTCTTGTAGCAAAACCAAACTAGTTACAAACCACTTTCAGGATGAAGTGGGGAACATATGCATATCGGAGAATGCCCTTCGATCTAATCAACGTTGGTGATACATTTAAAAGGGAAATGAAAATAGATTTCAAAGGTCTAATAATTCATAGTGTGGTGATATATCTAGATGACATCACATTTTATTCAAAACAAAGAGTTGATCACCCCAAACATCTAAAACATATTTTCGAAATATGTACAAAATATAGAATTTCTTTAAACCCCAAGAAAAACATATCTTCTATTTCAAAAGGTAAGTTGTTGGGGCATATTATTTGCAGGATGGGGTTTCCATGGACCTAGAATGAACTAAATCTATTGTGCAAATCCCACCTCCACACAACAAAATTTCTATGCAATCCTTTTTCGACAAAATCGATTTTGTGAGAAAATTTGTTTCAGATTTTGCTGAAATTGTTTAACCCCTTCAACATATGATAAATAAATACGTTCAATTCAAGTGGACAATTGTTGAAAAGGAGTCCTTTGAGAATATCAAGGTTTCCATAACTGATGTACTTGCTTTACAAAGCCCAAACTTTACTAAGGACTTCTTGATGCATACTTTTTCTTCTAATCATTCTCTTGCAGCAGTGCTCACCCAAAAAATACCAACAACAGAATGAGCACCCCATAGCATTTATGAGAACTAGACTCCAAGTCGTTGAACTAAATTATGCACTAGTAGACAAGCAATTTTTCGTTTTCCACAAAGCTATCAAGTAGTTCATCCCTTATGTACTAAAGAACCATACCAAGATGATCGTCCATCGCCTAGAGGTTATATCTCTCTTTGTACATAGGGAACTAGGTGAGAGACAAGGCAATTGAATGACTGCTTTATAGGAGTATGACATATAATTCAAGCCAACAACCATCGTTAAAGGTCAATGCCTATGTAATTTAGCAACCATAGTCATGGATTCTTAAGATCAAGAAGAAGATGGATGGAAAGAAGAACCAAACCTCTACACACAACAAGTTCCTTATGTCCCATCAATTGAGAATTTGTGGTACAATGATCTCAAATATTATCTTCAGCATGGCACCACTCCTTACCATCTTAATGATAAACAAAAAAGAGTGCTAAGGATGAAGTGTGCACAATATTAGCTAGTTCATCATATCTTGTTCAGAAAGAATTATGACGAAGTTCTTCTCTGATGTCTTGAAAAGAAATATGATGACAAGGCTCTCAAAGACGTACATGATGGACCAGTTGAAGGTAATTTTTTAGGAGATACAACAACTAAGAGTTGGGTACTACTAGCTGGCATTATTCAAAGATGCTCATGTCTACTCTCGGAGCTGCGACATTTTCCAAAAGTCAATTAGAAGAGAGAGCAAGGAAATTTTTCCACTTCATCGTTTTACTATTGAAGATACCTTCAAACAATGGGGGCTAGACATAATCAGTGAGATCAACCCTCACTCATCCAAACAACAAAAACATATTCTAATTGCCACTAATTATTTTTCTCGCTTGACTGAAGAAGTACCACTAACCAAAGCAAAAAACAAAGTGGTAATAAATTTTCTTGAACAACACATCATGACTAGGTTTGAAGTACCTAACACTCTTGTATTTGATAATGAAACATATTTTTCATCACTTAAATTGACTAAGTTTGCTCTAGAAAAGGGGATCACTTTAAAATATGCATCCAACTATTACCCCGGGGAAATGGCCTAGCCAAATCCTCAAATAAAAATCTGATCTGCATTCTTAAATGAACTATAGTCAACCAATAGAGGAATTGGAATAATGCATTACCCAATGCCCTATGGGATAACTGTGTCACTCCCAAAGCATCCGTAGGGACCTCTCCTTACTTTCTTGTCTACGGGAAAGAGATTATCCTTCTTTTGAATATCTACCTCCCTTCCCTTCAAATTACACAACAGTCACATGGGAGAGAGTGTCATGTCATCGAAAGACGTATTGCTGCCTTGTTGAATCTATAAGAGAACCATGCCAAAGATAAAACCAAATTTGAATCTCACCAACAGACTATTAAATATTGTTTTGATAACAATTTTGATGGCAAGAAAGACTTTCAAGTTGGAGACTTGGTTCTCAAATGGGACAAGCTACATGAAGACAAAGGAAAACACTCAAAGTTTCAACAACTGTGGTTGGGCACCTTTGTAGTCAAAGAAATATTGGCCTGGGTAATTACCGATTGCAAAACTACAAAGATGATGTAGACCTCCTCCCCATTAATGACCAAATCCTAAATCATTATATCAACTAGCCTTTGAGGCATTTCCCCCCTATACATAAATAAAGAGTTTTCTTTTTCATCTTTGATTTTCTACTCACTTTTACTTTACCTTTTTCCCATTTCTTGTTTTCTTTATGCTTTGCATTTTTGCTTCTTTTGATTCTGCATAGTTTTCTTTTTTCTCTCTTAAAATTTCTTACCTTGAAATTCTCAGAAAATTCGATGTCTTGGATTTGAATAACTTTTGAAGTGTGACACTTTGATATCGAAAGCTTGTAAACCTGTATTTTGGCTTCTAGACATAACTTCATTTTTATCTATGATGCATTGCTATACATTACTTCAAGTCAGGCCCAATAGTGGAACATAGTTCATTACCAAAGGAGCCATACTCTTAAAATATAGCAAGAAAGAGAGCCAAGGGTCATGTCTAAGAGAATATTTTGTGTTTGTCTCAAACTAAATGGAAACTATTTTGGAGAGGCATCTGTAGTACTAAGGAAATGTTGCTCAGGGAGTTCGCTCAACTATCATCAAGTTCAAAAATATCACTTTCACAGGTGTCATCCCGCATTCCTTTAAAGGAAATCTGGAATCCCCCCATCCACCTTTATCTAAATTAAGAGACCCATATTATAAAAGGTAAAGGCTTGTGGAAAGGCATTCCAGCTCGTGTGGGACATACAAGTATCTTTGTAGAGGCTATGCACACTTCATGTTAGAGGAGCAAGTCTTGTGACACGAGGGTGACTCCGTCGAGGCTATGGACACTCACTCGTAGTAGACAAATGCGTGACCAACTTGCATTTTCAAAATTCTTGATGCATCATTCTCCTGTTGTACTTATCATGCCTTCCTGAAAAAAATCTAGAAAAAGGGGATATATTATGATAATTAATATTCTCTGGGCATGGTTATGATCTCTCCCTTGCATCACACACACAAACTTGTGTCGTCAAAACTCATTTTGTTGAATACTATGGGACCTACTCTTTCTCTCTTGGGTCACACACCACATGTGTTTCCATTTTTAGAAGTTTTATGTTTAGATACCTCTTTGTAGAGATACATATCTTCGTCTAGTGTGTTACCATTTGTTGTATCAGGCATCAACACTTTCTTTTTTTTCTTGATTCCTTGCTTGAAAATCCATTTCTTTTGCCAAGAAAATGGGACCCCTCCTTTTCACCTTAAAAACCCATTGACTTGTCAAGAAAAACTAACGTGATTGTGTGATCCTTGATTCTCCTCATCTCTCTCTTTAACTCCTCCTATACATATCAGAGAGGTTTCTCTTAAGCTCTCTGATGCACATCCAAGAAGTTCTTCGAAAGTTGTCCTACACACATCGGAGGAGTTCCTTCAAAGTTTGTCAATAAGTGCATTGAGAATGATGACTTAATATTAATTCCTCGACTCAACTGGAAAAGTTCGTAGTATGAACTCTACCAGTGAAAGCGAAGGATTTCCTTCAAACGTCTCTCATGCACAAGCATCCACCAACAGACTTCTTTATAACTTCTCCGAAAGGAGAATTGCCAAGTCGCAAAAGATTTTAACTTCCACTCTGTCCCAATTCGGAAGGGTTTCCATCATCAATTCCGGGGCTATCGAAGTAGTTCCCACCAACTTCCTCGGTATCACTGGAGCGCTTACATTCACTTCCCCTGAACTCTGGAAATATGTGCCCGAAAACGGTATAAAACAAGGATTCGACTCTTTAGTTCTCCATTCCACTCATAGTTGTTGCTGAGAAGAGAGAAAGGGGACTGTCTTGCACTCGAATAGTAATATTTGGATAACACTATCTTTGCTTCCCCTTCACCGTACATGTGTCATCGAACCTACCAGGTAAGCCCTAAATCTGACTGTGCTTTACATTTGATATGATTTCGTGCTTCGAGTTATAATCAGTTGAATTTTAACACCTATCTTTAACTGGTTTTAGCCTCTTACCTGACTCGTGCCTTCTCTATTCTATTCTATCTTCATAACCAGGCCTACAGTGAAGTCCCCCTTTTGATACCCTAAAAAGAGTCATGATGAGCCGATCCTGTTATGCATCTAAATCCTAAGTCTAATACCTTTGAATGTTTCAAAAATCCCAGTGGCCTTTCCAATAACTTTGTAATATAGGTCATAGGTGTCATTCTTAAATAATAATAATAAAATAAGTAAATGAAAATTGTATGTGAGTTTTAATTTTTTCCTAAATAAAATATATATAAATTAAATTAAATTAATCTAATAATTTGCAAGGAATAAAACTGAACAGTTTATTGTAATTAGGGTTTTATTATCTAGCAGTTAGCAGACTTCATTATCTCCACTTCCGGCTCCAATCTTTTCAATCTTTTCAGATTAACCAGTTTTAGTATGTAAAAGAAAGAGTTTTCCCCTCTAAAAATTTGATACCTCTAAATCTTTCATAAAAAAAACCTCATAGAACAAGAATTAAGATGAATTTATGTTTGTATATATGATATGTATGCAAGATATGATAGCATAAACTCAGCACTATCATATTTGATAATATGCTAGAGAAGAAAGGTCAATAGAATTGACTTAATTAAAACGCAGTAATGTTAGATGAACGACTCATGTTATGGCCATTATGTCTCTTTCAGATATGAGGTTTACGTTACAAGTAGAAATATTCACACCCCATTCTGGTTAACGTAATTTCTGGTGCAACAAGATCCAAAAATAAGGTTTAGCCCAACATCGCATCTCTTTATCTAGATATTTACAGTCTGCCCGTGCATTGAAGAAGAATACAATATTGCAGCAATTAAGCTTTTAATGGAGGGTATTAAACAAGATCCGTCATAGAATTTTTACACCTCTTTGAAGAAGTTAATGAATGGATCTTTGGTAGTTTGCTGTGGTCTGTACCGAGCTATATTTTTGCTTAAAAGAAGATTGCATCTATCAAAACAATATCTGGTAGAGGAACCAAAGACCATATAAAAAGAAACACTCAAGTGGAAATGGAAATGTTGCAAATGAACTGTTTGTATTGACATACTGAGAATAGTTTACTTATGCAAGTGCAAAAAACTAGACGAAATGAAGATGGTAGTATCAAAAGGCTAGAAGTTACAGCAGACGTCCCATTTTGCAAACAAAAAGTTTGCAAGCAATTTCTGCAACATATGGGGAGCAGGAAGACATTTTTAAATCATCGTTTGTTGATGGAGAACCTTTTTCCTACTTACGAGGACATATGTATGGTACTCTATATCTAAAGAAAGTTCAAGTTACAAATCCTTTGGAGCTAGTGGCGACTTCTGCAAGCCAGTACAGAGAAGTGATTAAACAATTTTATAATAATTTTTTAGAGATAACTAATTTACTTAAAAAAGATTCATTCTTAATATCAAGGAGTGCCTTAACAGTATACTCTTTCATCCACTGTATTATCCCTAGGGACATCATTTTGTTCACATTACTTTTTACCCAACTTCTTTAAAAAAAATAAAAATGCACAATGTTAGTGAATCTGCCTTATACTCTACAAATTTGTGTTCTGGCCGTTCTGAAAACACAGTGCCTGACTAACATATCGAAAAACACATTGCATAATTTAAAGACAGTTGTCACTGTAATTCAGAGTTGATATTGCAGCTGTAATTGTTGTAACCAGTACAAATTATGCATTATGCTAACAAATAGTCGATAGTAGACAGATCTGGTTTAACAAGTGCAAGTTCTACGTCCAGAAGTTGCAGCATTCATCCCCCTCTTTTATTGTTTGGATTAAACAATTTCCATCGACAATACGTGTTTTAAATACTGTTGCATGACTTCTAGCCCATCAGAGTCCTTTGCTTCAGTTATAAAATATGTATTCTACTGTAAATGATTTTCATCACTGTTCAGAGATGTTGTGAATTACATGCAAATAAGATGATTTGGAAACCATAGAAGCAACTCTGAATACATATCATTATGAGTTATGAAGAAATAAATTTTCTCTAAGAAATATTTCAACAAAAGACAAAGAAGTTAATCCATAATGGATGTGTCAAATAACTTAACTTTCTAGCGAACGTTCTTTTATTTTATTTTATGGAGAAAAAAGAGACGGTTCCAGCTAGTTTGCTTCAGCCCGTTGGATCTAAAACTACCTTAACCGTTCAAACTGCTCATCAAGCAATATAAAATAAGGGAGTAGTGATAGTTTTTCTGTTATTTTTTTCATTTGATTTTGTTTAAAATTTGATAAAGAATAGTTGGATCTACAGATTTGAGTGGTTAAGTTTGTATAATCCAAGTGCCTAAAAAGTTTTTCAACAAACTGAATCCATTTATGCATTCAGAAATACAATTTAAACAATAGAAAATAGTCATTTTGTCCTAAAGCCAAAGAAAAAAAGACTGCATTCACTATGGTGTGCAGAAAGCAATATTAAAGCTTTTATGTTGTTTTCTTTTCCATACTTCAAGATTTACTAAAATTTAAAGTTTTGTACTTCGAGATTTACTAAAATTGTTTTGTGTTGATAGTAGGAGTTTTTTAGAAAATGAAAAAGAGAAGGTAAAATTCTGATCTTATTATTTATAATAGGTAGTTCTTATTGTTTGGTCATTAATGCATAAGTATTTTTTTTTGTTTCCTCCATTAATTTTACTAATTGGTTGCAGAGACTTGCACTCATGTTTAAAGCATTTTTTGAAAGCCTCTTTGTCAATTCCTGATATAGACTTTCTTATGTATTGATAAAAAAAAACAGACTTTCCTTCCTATCATATTTCTTTTATTTGATTTTAATCTATTTTTTTTTCTAAAATATTATTTTTACATTATTGTATATTTTAATTTATTTATGTTAACTAGTGTAAATTTTAAATGTTAATATTTTATCTCTTTTTTAATTTTATTCTTTCATTAATTTTTGTAATTTTTATTTTACTAATTTTATTAATTGTAATATTTAAAAAAAATAATAAATTCATTCTTATAAATACAAATTAATTTAACTTGAGATACTGTATATCTTTATTTTTGCAATTGTATTTTTTAAACTAGGCACTAACTTTTGTTCTTAATTTCCATTCTATACAAAACACAAATACAAAATCAAATATAAAGTTTGTTTATATTTTTGTTTCTTTAACCATTTAATTTTTACAATTGTACAAAATCAAATATAGAGTTTGTTTATATTTTTGTTTCTTTAATCATTTAATTTTTACAATTTGTTTTATTAGATTTGCAATAACATTAGTTTAATTTATTTTTTATGAACTTAAGCAAAAGCATTAAAAAATGTTAAGTTCCAAAAATACACAAAAATTAAATAATAACAAAAATATAAATAAGATATTGATGCTTAATTTTTATGTTCTTTTTATGTTCCAAAAATATACAAAAATTAAATAGTTACAAAAATATAAATAAGATATTGATGCTTAAATTCTTAATCCTAGGAGTGAGGGTAACATTCCTGCTTCTTTGAGATGTTGGTTTGAAACTTTTTAGTTTTGACATCAACACTCCCTCAAATTAACTTCAACTATTTTTCATGTATCCAACAAAAGTTTACATGGACAAATTATCTCTAGCATTTGTTTATTGCTCTTGTGCTTAAATATTATATACTTATTGGTTTTATGCACTAATTATGATTGTTTGTTTGATATTATGTTGAGATGTTGATTTGAAACTTTTTAGTTTTGACATCAACACCCCCCTCAAATTAACTCCGACGATTCTTCAGGTATCCAACAAAAGTATCTCTAGCATTTGTTTATTGCTCGTATGCTCAAATCTTATATACTTATTGGTTTTATGCACTGATTATGATTGTATGCTCAAATCTTATATACTTATTAGTTTTATGCACTGATTATGATTGTTTGCTTCATATTCATAAATTCCTTCACGTAAGAAGAAAGCAAGTAAGGAACCTTCCACAGAGGCTTCTAGAAGTAGAAGAATATAGGAGGAAGAACTTGATTCCCCATGAGCGGTATATGATGATACAATAAGACTCCTAAAGAAAGGAGGAGACCCACTCAAGTAGGGTGAGGTATTTTAGATCTTCAAAAAACAAGACTTCCCCATGGATGTCGATGACCAAGATGAATTCAGAATCTCCAGGAACATTATGAGGTCAGGACTACATAGGGTGGAAACTTGGGAAACAATGGTCCCTTGTGCTGATGTAATCACATGAATTCTCAAACATGTGGATATGAATCAATGCTAGGGGGGGTCCCATAGTGTCATTCCAAGCAGTCGATCTAGAAAAATATTATCATTTGGATAAGGGAACCCAAAAGTTGGATGAGGAACTTCTCAGCAAGTTCACACACATGGAAAAGGACATGTTCAAAATTTGGTACAAGCCAAATAAAAATTTCAAGCTTAGACCATCCAACGAGGATCCGACTACCACGCTCAGAATGCCATATCAATACAACATCGAGTGGATGAGGGGTCAAATTTTAATTGGTTCGATATCCTATCAGTGAATTTAGCATAATCCATCACGACTATTAAAGAGACTAAACCTAGAAATATCCCTAGTTTCCATATGGCATCCTATCTATTGAATATCATGTGTGTACCCCATCAATATCCTAAGATGGGTTGGGCTTGGAAACCAACAGAGTCATTCATACATATTTAATGCAAGGTGTTATGGGAGCACAAATACAGATCAGAGTACCCCTGAATCTGTGACCACTTCTTAGCTCCCCTCTATGAGCTCATCCTATGTGCACCATATCCTTGCATGCCAAATAAGGCATTGCCTATCATTAGAAAGATCGAAGACTAGAATATCATGGAGGACGATGCCTATATAAGGATATATGGAGCTACCAAAGCTCCTCATTTTATCCCAAGATTTGTTCTTGATAGGCTAATGCTCCAAGAATTAACGTGTCAGATTGTAATTCATGGTGTCAGGGCCACATAGTATAGAGACAAGAAGGCCATATGGACCATGCTTCCATTGTGGATTAGATCGTATTCATTCATAAGTATTAAGAAAGCCCAATAATAGGTGGACAAACTACTATCCTTCCGCTTCAGAGAAGAAAGGTTCCAAAGGCATGATCCCAAGAGGTTGGTCAAGGATTATTGTTCCCAAATCAAACACATTTGCGATAATACTTTGGCTACCTGGAGGAGGAAGAGGTTCAATGTGGTGCCATAAATTATGATGAATTCATTATCAGGTGACATGGTAAAGCCATCGGAAGGGTTGACGATGAGGAGAAATCCTGAGAAGAAGCACAAATAAAAGAAGAAGAAGAGGAAACATCAAGAACATTTGTTGCAACTAAATATACACACTTAAGGTCACCTTAAGAGGATGAACCAACATCAAAAAATAAAATAAGAAAGAAGGAAAAGATCCATAAGAAAAAGGAGGACACTTTTGAGAAGAAGAGAAATATTATAGAGGCCAAGGAAAAGGAAGAGGTTGAGGCAACAATAGTCATAGCAGTTGTAATAGTAGAAGAAAAATAAAAATTTGCAGCTGAGAAAAAAATATAGGATGAGAGAGAGGAAAAAGTTGCAGCTGAAAGGGTAGTTGCAGAGATGGTAGCAACAGAAAAAAGAGTGGCAGATGAAGCAAAATCCAAGGAAGTTGAGGAAGAGCAGTGGAAAAGAGATGAAGAGGATTTGAACAATGATGCCTCACCAATGAACAACGACCTTCGAGAGTCATCAACGAAAGTCCCTAGTTTTCATCCTCAATTGATGGGATGGAAATGGGACTTCACACCCCATACAAACCAAGAAATGTGGAGATTTTAAATAAGCTCAAATACGAAAGAGCGATTAGCAGGATTGTACAACAACATATGAGGAAAGTGCCAGTCACAGGAGGTGATCCAATATCGGTCCTCATACAGACCCCAGTAACAAAAAATGTTAGTGAGGACCCACTTTCCATAGCGTCCACTGCCACCGCCTTCACCACAACGATGGTATAGAACCTCAAAAAATTATTCTGAAAAAATCAAGAGGAGTATTCATAGAATCTGAGAATTGGAAGAAAAACTCCAGTAGTTGAGGATATATGAGGGAAACCTAAAATAATTCAAAGCATGTGCGAAAAAGGTTAGAACAGAGTTGGAGGAAGAAATTACAGATATGTATGCACATATACATGTCTTTTAGTAGTTGGAAGCTAGCATATGGAACATCATAGCCCGACATAAACCAATAATGTCTAGCTCACCACCATCCGTGAGGGCTTAGAAAAAATAAAAGTATGGATTGTCGAGAATCTAGATGCTCCACCCACAAGCTTTCTCCCCCCTTAAAGGTATAAAGGAGGATATATTACGCTTCACTCAATCGATGTCAATAGGCCATACAAAGGGAGGCAAAGAAAATAACTAGTTCACTCACAATTTGCATACAACTTCATAAGGCCTCACAATTTTTGATATAGAAGTGTCTCCTTCCTCCCATCGAAGAGATTAGGAAAAACATCACAATGGATGGACTCCTTGACAAAATATAACAAAGAACAAGCCATAGATGGGAGGTAACTAAAGAAACCACAAAGGTGAGAATGGAATTAATGGAGAAACACCTTGTTCAGTCGACCAAATTCCACACCATGATCCAAGCATTCATGCCCACTCTAGCAAAGGATGTGAAGACCCTCATGGATAACTTCACACATGATGTTGCTTCCGAGGAACTTCTATATTGCATAATCATATCCCTTGACATTCAGTATGAAGTTTTGGCATTGATGTCAGGGACAAAGGCACACAAATGAGACAAAATAGAAAATTCAAATTTGCTGACAACTATACTCTATTTTTTCTTTTTCCAACTAATTTCATCTTCATCCTCATTCTTACACATGTCAATAGCTAGTGAGGGAAGATGAAAGGTTTTGTAACTGCTTCATGAGGCATTCAAGAAGACCTTTTTAGCATTATTTTAGTATTTCTATAAGTAAAAGAAGAAGCCCATTTTCAAGGGATCTTCAAGCATTGTATAATCACAAAACTATTTTTGGAGAAAATAATGTGTTAACTAAAATTAAGAATCCCCCCAGGGCCAATTTTGGTTGAAAAAATAATTGTTTGTAAATGGTGGCTTGTTGTTAACCATTTTTCAACAAATTATTTATTGTTTACACATGCTATAATAATATAATGTTTCACATAGACTTTTCTTAAGCAATTGCTATTTTTCTCATAGCTTGTCTATTCTTTCTTATGTTTTGTCCTAAGAATATGAGTTGCTAATGTATGCAATAATATGATTTAGACTATTTTGGTTATGTATTTGTATTCATGTGTTTTCTAACTATGCTTATTCATAAAATTTATCCAAGTGAAGTTATTTGCATAGTTTAGTTTCATTTCCTCTACTCATTTGGTTACGATAGTTTTCTCCTAGATAAAATATGATAGATTATATTTCATTTATGTAGCTAGTTAGTCTTAATCTATATCTGCATTCACAAACCATCCAATCACCCCTCATAACCATTAATGGTAGTCGGGATAGAATCTGAATGGTCTCCTAAAGAAAATGATGCATAGTCTAATTGGGACCATGTATCGGGGAGTACTTCTAACTGTTGAAGGGAAAATTCCATCCCATCAATAGTAGGTGTTGACGGGAAGGGTGAAGACCCAAGTTTAATCAATCAACTACCAACAAAAACCTTCGGCACTGACCCTTTTGGCATCACCTATAGAGCAAGTGAAGTCTCACCCAAGGCATCTAGAGGGGCTATAGAAACCAAGGCTTTGCAGTGTTAAGGGGAAGAGAGGCATCATTCAGACCCTTTATTTACATGCATAGTTTTCATAGTTAACAATTATCATGTCATAAAAAATAATCTATGCGCAAAATTACAACATCATATATTATCAATTTATTCATCATAAACCAGGAAACAATATAAACACCATAACACACAGATTTACGTGGTTCACCCAAATTGGGAAACGTCCACAACAATTGGCTTCTTATATTATTCATTCATAGATTCTTACAACTGTGCATTGTGTTAAAAAATATGCAACAATAATATCATCCCAACCCTACCTATTTGTTTTGCTGTAGTGCGAGCTCACTCCTTATCCATACTACAAATTTCTTCCCTTACTCGACTCCCTTACCCAAAAAGGAATTGCAACTTATGTATGATATCACATTCTCACTCTCGCCTTTTTTTCTCTATTTCCTTTCTTACATATTTATACATACTAATAGGGATAATCCCATTACAAAAAGTGGATAAAGTGTCCCCCAAAATCCATTACAAAAGTGGACAAAATGTCCCCAAGCCCTACGGTTTATAACTATTTTCCGCCTTTTGTGCACTACTCTGCCACACATCCTTTGCATCCACTCCATCACGCATCCTTTGAATATGCTTTTGCATCTGCTCTGTCATGCATCCTTTGCATATGCTTCATCGAGCATCCTTTGCATATGCTCTGTCATGCATCTTGGTCCATCTTCTAATTGTTTTTTACCCCTTTGACCTCCTTTTTGGTGCAGAACCCGAAACTTATCCAAAATGTCTTTCCAATAGGCCCCCAACACTCACATGTGGCTCATCCCAAGACACTCAGGCCTTCTTCCAATGCGTCAAAGGTATCCTTCATTGTTATGGGTGTCATACTACTAAATTTCTCCTGCAATCTACGCGCTACTGGCTAACTTACACCATTATGTCTAAAAAATGAAGTTGAATAAGCATTGAACTCCTTCCTAACATCTCTCTATAATTTGAGTAGATGGTTTTTTTACTTCTCGAGTATCATAACTATCACAATACCTATGTTCTTATTGTGAAAAAAGCTATGTTTCCATGTTCTTCATGTTCCTCTGTTCCTTCTTGATGGGCTGTCAATTTGTTGTGCTTCTGTCGTTCTTGTATGTTTCCTTTTATTCTGTGTAGTCCAGTTCTGGAATAGTTTGTCAGACTGGGGTCGATTACTGTTATTTGTGGGACTTCTTCTTGCACCAACATTGCAGTCCACTAACAAATTTGTACTATGGATTTAGGTACCATTATACTCTGCTATACTCTATTTGGCTTCTCTACCCTCTATTCTTTCTCTTCACTATGCTTAGATTCTATCTGAAACTCAACTCTTCTTCCTATCTCGAAAAGATAATAACCAATGGCTTGCCCCTCCCGCTTGTTTTATAGTGGGTTGGCTCTATGCATCTTACTTCCAGTCTCATCCGAGTGTACTTAGACTCGATTTCCCCCATGGATTTTCAATAATGCTATGTCCTTTGGCAAGTTCCATTCCACATTGGCCATCCCATACAAAATTGCATCACACTCGTTCCCGTCATATTTCGATTGAAGTCAATTTCAAATTCTTTTCCTGTCAGTTGTAATTATGACTATGAGCTTCTTTACATACTTTTATACTGCATTTCCAACTACAATGTCCTTTCATTCCTAAACTCTATGTATAATCCACTAGTGGTTTCCTTTATTGCTCCATTACTATGTGCGTTCCGGGGATTCCTCATTCGATTTGGCCATCGATTGAGGTCTTTTGTATTTAATTTTACTCGACGCCAATGCTTCGTTGTCCTGATAACTCTTGATTGCATGTCCCATCATGTGGTTTGTTTAATTCTCCTTATGTATGATCTGTGTAGTCACGTCTCTCTACACCATCTCTCCCTTCGGCGCAACCTAGTTTCCTTACTTTGTGTTTCCTTCTACCTATTTTCTCTTATCTGTGATAGTTTCCTTCTTCCCCTTTTTATGCATAACCAAAACTTCTTTACTTCATCAATGTCCAACCTCTTCCATTTCATACTTTTTCCTATTTTCTTTGTTTTTTCTGTTCTTTTTCTATCTTTTCCTTACTATATTACACTATGATACAATTTTAAACTGCACAATTCCTCTAGTGCGTGAAACGACAATCGTGCCTATACAATTTCGTTCATCTCCCATTCACTAGTCGTTCCATGGATTTTTCATCCAACTACTCTAATTGAACATCATCTATGTCATTCACATGTATGATCATATATGGCTCTGACCAGTGTGTCCTAAAATTTCCTAGGTGTTGTAATAACTTGTTTTCGTAGATCAGTACTAGATCATGTGTTTGGAACTTCTTCTGCTTGATGTTTCTATTGTTCCATGCCTTCTCTCATTCCTTCTATACTTGCTGATAGAAACCTGTAAGCAAGTGATCCTCCTCTAGTATTAATAATTGTGATAACATTTCTTCTACTGCAGTGGAATCTGTAAGATCCATCATTGTCACAATGCATAGACTTGGTATAATAAATTCCATGGGTATGACTGCTTCTTGTCTAAATGATAACTTAAAGGGTGTTTGTCCTGTCAATTTTTTTATTGTAGTTCTGTAAGCCCATAGTACTACAAGGATCCTTAAATACCAGTCATCCCTCCCTACATTGCACACCTTGGTCAACGCATTTTCCAGTATCTTATTGAATGCTTCCACCATTCCATTTGCTTGTGGGTAATATGGAGTGCTCTTTCGATGTTGTATCTGAAACTCATTTTTCATTGCTGCAATTCTCTTGTTCAAAAAGTGAGTCCCCTGATTGCTCATAAGTATTTTAGGACACCCAAACCTTGTGACTATGTTTTAAAACAAGAATCACACAACTGTCTCTGCACTCCAATCTGTAACAAGTTTTTCTTCTACCCATCTAGTCAAGTAGTCTATCATATTAATTTTATATCTGACTCGTTTTCTTCTCATTGGTGGGTTAATAGGTCGTAAAAAATACATAGGTAAGGTAACCTGCGGATTCAAGGGCATCTCATCCCTTCGTGATGGTATTCCTACTCTTCGACAAATGTCACAGCTTTGAAAATATTCCTTTGCATCCTTATAGAGTGTATTCCACCATATCCCTACACAAAATATCTTCTCCACTATCACCTTGCCTGCATAGTGTCCTCCTATAATTCCCTCATTTTCCATTGTTAAAATCACGAGTCTTTCATGTTCTAAGAACACATCGTCGCAGTATCCCATCGATGCCTAACTTATATGATTTTCCTGTGATCAAATAGTAATCATTTCATATGAACACTAGTTGTTTCTTCTGGGCTACTATCATATCGGATGGAGCCATTCATGTGCTTAAGTATTGGATAATTTTTGCAAACTGATCGTCTACCATATTAACTTAAAATAGTTGTGCATTAGGTAATCTATCGTTTAAATTACCTGCATCATCTCCTGTTAGAATACGCGACAAATGGTATGGTCCTGCATTCAGTTTTCCTGGCTTCACTATAAATTTTGAATCATACTCCTGGAACAGTAGCAACCATATGCATATCCTCCCCCTAACACTGGTTTTTTCACTAGATATTTGAGTGTAGAATGGTTTGTATACATCTTGAAGTGGGATCCCAATAGGTAGTGTCTGAATTTTTTCAAAGCGTACACCATTTCCAAACCCTCCCTTTCTATCATCGTGTAATTTTTCTCAACAGTCGACAACTTCATATTAGCAAATGCGGTCAGATGATCTAACTCACCTTCCCCAGGCTTGGCTAGTACTGCGTCGAGTGATATGATGATGCATCCACATGGATTTGAAACTCCTTCTGCCAATCTAGGAATACCATAATGGACACAATTACTAACTTTTGTCTTAATACATCCAAACCCTTCTGAAAGTCTTCGTTCCACTGAAACTTAGCTTCTTTCTTCAGTAACTTATCAATTGGGGTCGTAATCTATGCATAGCCTTTAATAAATTTCCGCTAGTAACCTGTATGACCCAATGTTGTTCTCAACTGTCACATGGATTCAGGTGGTGGTAAATTAACAATGATTGTTATCTTGGCAGGATCAACTAATAGACCTTTCCTGCATACTACATGGCCTAACAATATCTCAAATGGTGTGGAAAAAATACATTTCTTCAAATTTAACGAAATATGACATTGTCTACATCGATCAAGCATCAACCTTAAATTTTCTATGCGATATTTCAAAAGGATAAAGACAATCCAATCATCTAGGTATACTTCAAGAAACTGATTAATAAACTCATTAAATGTTGTGACAACCTCTCTAGAAAATACTACAGGTAAATTCTTTAACCCAAACGACATCATTGTGTACTGATAGCTTCCCCACTCCATTGAAAATGTCATCTTGTGTCTATCTTCTAGCGAAATATTTATCTAATGGTATCCTGAAAATCCATCGGTGAATGAATAGGCTTCATGTTCTCCTACGTTTTCCAATACTTCATCTATAAAGGGGGTTGGGAATGGGTCATGTAAGAAATATCATTCAATTTTCTCAAGTCTACAAAAATTCTAATACCCCCCACCTTACTTTCCTGAACCACCATCGGACTTATCCATTCAGATTCGGCGATGGGTTCAATTATACCAGCTTCTATCATCATGTCGAGTTCTTTCAATTTTTCATTATACTTTGGATTTAATATGTAAGGTATTTGTCTCAATGGTTTAGCATCGAGGTTCAACAGAATATTTGTCTCGCCTAATTCTATAGAAAATCGCTTCATCTTTGAAAAAGAGGTTCGAAAAATATATTCATATTCACGTAGTAATTCTATGATCTTTTCCACGATCTCATCATTCCAATAATCCCCAATGTTTTCAAACTTTGGCTTTCCCTCTGTGCCAATGTTGACTTTGCGCACTCTTAAGGGCTTTGTGTATGCGTCATATTCAAGTGTTGGACCTACAACATTGTGTTCCCCTTCAATTTCTGATACATGTACATTTCTCAGGTCTCCTTTTGCTACGACATTTTCCTCTTGGAGTCTGTAAGAATCCCAAGTGCACTCTCTCATCAAGTTGAATGTGTGACAGTCTTTCTCATCGTGTCATACCGACTTGCAAAAAATTACAAAATAAATTCCTCTAGGTACTCTGATATTTCTATAGTAGGGGACAAGTAGTTGGATGATGTCCCCGTGTCTTACATATCACACAGTACCCTACTCCTCCTGTCAAGGGGTTTGATGCTCCTATGGCCATATACTACGTGAAGGATGTACATTCTTCTTTTCTATGGCTTTTTGGCTAACATGTTATACACCAAACATGTTCACGCTTCTCCTTTTCCTTTTTATCTCTAACAATTGAATCCTCAACGCATCCAACCGTGACTGTACCTGCACCATACCTACACCATCTCCTACGGGAGATGCTTCTAGTTTCATTACGATTTCCATTGCTTCGGGCTAAAACATGACCTTTTGTTATGTTAATAAACACCGAATGTGCAATAATAGGCCTATTATAAACCATTCTCAGTGTTGTTCGTCGGGAATATAAAAGGTTAACCTACCCATTACATCTTCAAATCTCTAGTCGAAATCCCACACTGTCTCGTTCTGTACTTGTTTAATTTCCTTTAGCTCTATAATATATTGAGATTCAGATTTCAGCTTCCTCAATTCCTTGAGAAATGCTTACCTGATCTATGCCAAAGTTCTTGGCTTCCCGGTCGATCTAGTTGTCTGGTACTTCATATATCATATCAATGCACGATTGCTAATTTTTTTTGCTAATTTCCCAAGTTTT
Source organism: Picea mariana (assembly GCA_032191745.1). NCBI lineage: Eukaryota > Viridiplantae > Streptophyta > Pinopsida > Pinales > Pinaceae > Picea > Picea mariana. Next base: position 26,421 of record JASDQU010241930.1, read on the forward strand.
GTTGCTTCATCTTGGATGTTCTTCACAGTCCATATAGTCTCACATAAAAAAAAAAATGTTGTTCTAGGTTATCTGACCCAAATCCATGGAATTTAGGCATCCTCAACATATTATCTATCCCTTCCATTTTGTTGTGTGTTGTGCTTATCTTTGGCGATGCTGACTGGATCTAGTTTGATGTGTTGTAGCCCACTACTCTAACTATTTCTCTGACTTCCTCCACTTATTACTATTTCTCTTGACTCAGTTCTGGTACCTTCCTCAATTCTTAAAGATGCACAAGGGGTCATAGGTTCGACGCATATTTTGATATGATATGGACTTCCTTAGTCTGTTGGGTAGTAATGATGATCTCTCTCTTTCCTTTTCCTCTCTCCGTACAATGTGATATGAAATTCTGTGGAGGGGTCACTACTCTCGAATTCTCTTTGTTTCTCTCCTTTCCCAGCCATACTCTCCTTCTTGTTGTATCTAAACCTTTTCCCACAGTGTATTACCCCAATCTCTTTGTCTAAGTCAATATATTCATTCAGCATCCTTAGTCCATCCACTCATCCTTCCCACTCTTAGACCTTCCTCAGGTCATCCCCTAGTTCCCTTATATGTGTGAAGGTGATTATTTATCAGACTCCATCATCATGATATTATTTTCTCATAGTAACATATTTATCCAAGTAGCTAATGCATTCAAATATCTTCTACGCGAACCTTTGAAAAATTCTCTCTCCACAACATTGTAAGACTGGGTGCAATCTATTGCAAATTATGTAATATAACCCCTTAGTATATTGTTCAACCAGAAATATATAACGCGAGAAACCTTATTACTTATTGTATTAAGTTTTCGAATAAGTTTAGGAGTCCAGTTTCTCAGGGATTTATCTCTATATCTCCCAACATTCTCCACTAAACTTCCTAACCATTCAGTGAAAATAATAAAAAATTCACCAAAGAAAATTTCATGCAGGTCTATGAAAACATACCTTTGTAACCATTATTCGTTTCTTGACCTAGGGTTTCTATTCTATTCTCTAGAAAATCTGCATTACTTTCTCTCCATCCATTCTTCAATTACTTCTTTATTTTTCCTCCAAAACATTCCCCTCAATTACAGTTCCTGGTCCTAGAAAAAGAACCATTTATTGGTGTGCAGGGGGCAGACCGGGGTTAATCATTCATTTACCAACAAAACCCTTAGACATTGGCCCTTTCAGCATCATCTATAGAGCAAGTGAAGTCTCACCTGAGGCATCTAGAGGGGCTGTAGGAACCAAGTTTTTGTAGTGCTAAGGGGAAGCGAGGCATCATTTGGACCCTTTAATTACATGTGCAGTGTTCATAGTTAACAATTATCATGTCATAAAATACAATCTATGCACAACATTACAACATCATATATGATCCATTCATTCAACATAAACCAGCAAACAATATAAACACCATAACACACAAATTTACATGGTTCACCCAACTTGGGCTACATCCACAACGACTGGATTCTTATATTATTCATTGATAGCTTCTTACAACTGTGAATTGCGATACAAAATATGAAACAACTATATCATCCCAACCCTTCCTAGTCGTTTTGTTGCAATGCAAGTTCACTACTTAGCCATAATACAAATTTATTCCCTTTCTCGACTCCCTTACCCAAAAGGAAATTTCCACTTACGTACAATATCACATTCTCACTCTCTTCCTTTTTTTCTCTATCTCCTTTCTTACATATTTATACATACTAATAGGGCTAAACCCATTACAAAAAGTGGACAAAGTGTCTCCCAAAACCCTTTACAAAAGTGGACAAAATGTCCAAAAGCCCTGTAGTTTATAATCGTTTTTCGTTGTCTGTGCACTACTCTGTCGCACATCCTTTACATCCACACCATCAGAGATCCTTTACATCCACTCCGTCATGCATTTTGGTCCATATTCTAACTGTCTTTTACCCCTTTTCCCTCCCTTTTGGCACAGATCCTGAAACTTATCCAAAATGCCTCTCCAATAGTAGGTTAGTACATTGCATGGGTTAGGATGGTTAGCTAAGTTAGTGTGGTATGTTAGGTAACTTAGATAGGTTAGTGAGTAGCATAGGTGTGATTTTTAGGTTAAATGGGGATTGGTAGGTTAGGTGGGTTAGCTTTTATCAACTAGTGTAGCAAATTAGTGGGGCAATTAGGTTAGTTGTGATATGTTGGTTAGGAAAGGTTGGTGGGGTTATGTTGGTAGATCAAGTGTATGCATTAGGTTAATATAGGTTAGGTGGGTTAGTAGTTTATGTAGGTTAGTAGGGTGGGTTGGGTAGGTTATTGGGT
>JASDQU010241930.1:54030-105363 GCA_032191745.1 Picea mariana
CAATCCACAAAAGGGGATTTGGTCCTTATACAACTACCGACATGATTAATCCTCAATGGGGATTAATCTAATAACAATAATAATAATAATGACATGATTAATCCACAATGGGGATTTAATCCAATAATAAAATAATAATAAGAATTCTCTTTGCAGTTACATTATTTCAACAATTTTATGAAATCTTCCAGTTTTTCTTTCTAGCCTTGTGCTTCAATAAATAGGGCCTTGATATGTTTTGTTTTGGATATGCGGGAGCTTCACTTTCTATTTATTCCATCTCCAAAACTTTTGTTACAATGTGACATGCTTAATTGACCATGGTTCTGATTGTGCACTTGTACATGTTTCATGATCAATTCAAATTCTTTGAAGACACATGTCTTCCTCACACCCTGTCTTTATTTTTAGTTGGGTAAAAATTTCTATGATTAGAGTCACTTTGATTGTTTGAAATCAAACCATGAGTATCACCTATTTGTAAATATTTCTTTTGGGAAACAAATCATCATAGATTCTACCCTAAATAAGTGTGTTTGAGAGCTATTTGATTGATCGGTATACCTGTTGTCAATATCATTGTGATTGAATCATCAGATGGATATTGAAACTTGATACCTTGTTCATCGAGGTGTATGCTAGGTGTGAAGTAGGTTACTACTTTCCCCAATAATTGAAAACATATTTTAATACCGGCAGAGGATAAATGCACCAAAGTCTTAATCACATCCTCTTTCACAAAGTTACAATCACTTCAATGATTATGCTAAATAGACACGATCCTGATAAAGGTTGTGAACAGTCGATGTGATTCCTTCAATCCCGTTTCAATCTAGGCCAAGCTATAAAGTATTCGTCCATAGATATTCTTTCATCATTTTGGGGTGATTGGTTGTCCAACTATCAACGTCAAAGAAAATGTTGTTGAAACAAGTGAATCCTGCAGTTGAACTTATCAAAGAATTCTTTCACATGGTTTCCTCATGAAGATGGATGAAAACCAAGGTTGAGCCAAGATTTTATCAAACAAAAATTAAAATCATTGAACAAAAAGAAGAAATATCTGATGAAAATAAAATTAAACTAAAGAAAAACTTCAGGAACTGCAAACTAGACTATCGCAATTGATGCCCTTATTGAATAAACCAAGATAAAACCAAACCTATGCTATACAAATTAAAATGAAAGAGAGCATCTAAAATATGCAGTCAGAAAGGAACAAATATAACTATGTCAGTGAAAGCATAGGAAGGCTAAGTGAGAGCATAGTGCTAGTGTAGCCAATCAAGTAACTCCAAACATGCAACTACATGTTCATTGAAAGCCAATGGTAGAGAATGGAACAACAAGGGATGAAAGAGAGGAATGATTGACTCAAGCAAATATCCACCCATCAAGTTGAATTTGATGGCATTATGATTGATCATATAGGTATACATGTAGGATTCCTCCAACCAAGACACAATTCCATCAAAGAATTTGCAATGATCGCTATATGACCATTGGAAAAAAATTGAAAGCGAGTGACATACCTTATGAGACTCACAAACAAAATTTGTGTTCAGTGTACCTTGTGAAGGAGTCTCAAAGTTGGTGGCATTGTTCATTCCAGGGATCAAAGTAAGACAATGAGCACCAGAAATAACCATCGATTGAAGTTGGAGTGCCTCATTATTGATGTAAATTTAATTGGGTCCAAATTTCACATACTCTACATGATGGGAGGAGAGATGATAGATGATTGTTCAAGAGAAAAATTGAGCAAAATATGACTCCAAATCTTCACCTATGACATCAATGAAATCACGTGAAGAGTGTTTGAGCATTGAAATAACATCTAAGGATGAGTGATGCACCTGCTCCTCGGGAATAACAAGTGATTCTAGAGAATATTGAGATGATGACATTTCCTGATTCGGCTCAATGTTTCTTTTGTTTTGCATAGTGATGGGCTATTCATTTGTTGTGATTTCTTCATGAGGATCCGCAAAATCATTGTGTTCTTCTTACTTTATATTTTTTGTGATAGACATTGGTGCATTAAGTTCAGAAATATAAGATTGTATAGGACCAACAAATGATAGGTGGGCACTCACATTCAATTTTGGAACAGAAAGATAGTCATCAAAAACATGGTTATCGAGATTAAATTGTGATTCAACAGGTTCCAGAAATGAAGGACTTAGAACTTCATGCATCCTAGATGGACCGTCATGAAGAATGATTTATTGATCGATCATAGCTTGGAAATCTTGTTGTTCTGATTTATCATTCAGTGTTCTATTTTAAGAACAACGTACAAGATACACTACATAATAAATAGGTGGGTACTCATGTGAGTGATCAACATTAAATAAATTTGTATAAAGGGAATGAAAATCTTCATATTCTAAAAATGATGAGATTTATTCAATGGGGTATTCATCATAGACCAAAGAATATTCATGATTTTCTAAAGGGGGGACGATACATGATTCACAATTTGATGCTACAGGGTCTAAGATTACTAATAAGGATTCCCCCATAGCTGCGTCAGAGTGTTGGTTAGAGATTTTGTACCCCTTCTACTTCGTGGTTAGATCTAAATCTTGTGAATGACAGAGGGTTTGATCATTCAAATCACACTCTTCAGAAATAGAAACAAGATATGAAAACCAGTTAAGGATTTGTTGGCCTGAGGGTTTTTCATCTTCAGGATATCTACAATAAATATGCATAACTTTTAGAAATAATTTATCCATAGATTTATTTCTAATCCTACGGATTTATGCAAGTTGATCAAAGAGTTCATTATATACATAATCTCCATGACCAATGATAAACATTTCTATAACGTTTCCAGCTATGAATCAATTTCACTTGCAATGTTCTAAACCAGGTTTTAATTCTAAATGTGAGGATGAATAGTTGGCATGTTTCATTGTCCTGAACATTCTTCATATTTTGTCGAGTGATGTCAAATTGATTAAGGTGCATCAGTGCAGAGACATGTCCTTCACCATGGAACTTTGAGTTTGACAAGATATTGATTGTCTTGAGTGAGATGCCCCTGGTTGGTCACCGAAGAATCAAAGGGTTATCCCATACAAAGCTATGAAGAGGATCCATGGGATGGTTAAAAGTTAAGTGAAATGACTCCACATGGGTAGTCTTGTCATCCTTTCCTCCTTCTAACACCATTTCTATTGACTGGTGCAAAATCTCCATTTGTCAACAGAAGGGGTTACCCTCGATAAGAAGTCCCAATTAGACCTCTTAGTGTTTGGAATAGGGAACCCATCTTAATTTTGGCTTGATAACCATTTCTGGTTTTGGTTTTACCAGTTACGGCTCGATCCACTGATGAAGGTGAATGATGGATGGTTATGCAAATGGAAGATGTAGATGAAGACTATGTAATTGCATGAAAGGAATTTAACCTACTTCTAATCTATCATATCCTAGCTAGGAGTGAATTATCATAAATGAATGAGTTGTAATAAAATTAAACATTGCTTAAAACCCCAATTAGGTAGATGTCATGAAGGTGCAAAGGAAAAACATGCATGCAAATACATAACCACAAAAGTCTAGAACATATCTCTGCATACATCAACAACTCATGTGCTCAGGACAATAACATAAGAAAGAATAAAAAAAATTGCAAGAGCCACACAGTTTGCATAAGAATAGTCTATTTGTAAATGTATCCTTACAACCCATGTGAACAACATACATTCTGCTTGAAATAGTTCACAACAAAGCAACAACACATGCAAGTTTTCCTCTCTATCAAAAGTTGGCCCTAAAGGATTCTCCATATTAACAATTTTAGGAACAGTACATGCAAGCTCCAAGGAAAGCTCCTAAATTTTAGTTGACACTGTCCTCCCAAAATATTTCAGAAATATACAATGTTTGAAAAGCCAAAAAAAATCCATTTACTTGGATCTCATTCTCGTATTTATTAAATTTAGATGCAACTCTTGGCCTTCCACCTTCCCTATGACCTTTTATTTACCATTGTTTGTTCTTATCCTCTTTGTGATAATGAGGAAACAAAGATATCGATTACATTTAAAAATTTTCTTCTAGCGTTGGTGGGCCATAATGGATTTCAACTATAATGCCTCTCTTACACCGCAATGACTAGTTTGGACATTGGAACATCTTTGTTGTTCAAGTTTGAAAGTTGATCATCATGGAATTTAGACCTACTCTTCAGCCATTTGACCACATAATTGGGTCGATGAACACTCATATTCATTTCTTAATAATAATTGGGTCGATGAACACTCGTTATCAACTTTGCTTAAGAGTTTTCTTTGTATTAAGGGGCACGCATATTTAAAAGGAAAGGGAAAACGTGGAAAGGGAAACGTAGTCCATGGGCCTTCCCCTCCACATCACATTACTTAATGTATTTCCTTGTTTGTTTAAACACGTTAAACAACCATTTTAATACATCGTTTAAGAACCTTTGTTAGGAGATCTTTTGTCTTTTATTTAAAATTATTATTTAACTATTGTATATTTTTTAAAGATAAGATTTTAAATTTCAATAATTTAAATTTAAATTAAATTAATTTAAATTTAACCATGCAAGTTGCATAACATAAACCTTTCAATCTAAGTATTTTTGTATGACTGTGGTTTGAGAGAATTTTAAATATTCATAACTAAATCAAATTAGTGTATTTCATGTTAATTGGGTGTAGTTTGAATGACTGTTATCCTTCCCATCCGAATTCAATTCTCATAATGAGCTATGTTTTTGAAAGTTGACTAAAGTATAACCATTTACTTGCATTAAGATTGTCATCCTTTTATAAGAAGCCTTTAATAAATTTATAATTCAACAATATAATTTCAAATAAATGGATTAGGTGAGCTTTGTATTTAAGTTTTTTCAAAAAATTTTATAAACATAACCATTTGTTTTTCAAAGAATTGATAAACATAACAATTTGTTTGGGCTAAACGTACAATGGATGACCATTTGTTTTTTTGGCATGCCCCTTACTCTTACGTCACCCAATTTAACATGAAATTTGGCTGTGCAACATTTGGGCATACGTCATACGGACTTAGATCGATTCTAGCATTGAGAATATGACCACATGCTGAAGTGAGTTTCTAAATTCCTTGGTAGCTCGGGACACTTTTAATAGTTTCAAGTACATGTTGTTTGATTTTACCTTTTCTTGTTAAGGTTATTTTTCTTATTTGTGAGTAAAGACATGAGATTATATTTAATTGATTTTATAACAAATTTTATTTATATATTTATTTTTCTAATTAGAAATATGTTTTTTACTTCTTTCCTTTAATACCTATGTGCAATTCTTTTAATACCTCTGTGCAATTTTAAAGAGACAAGTTATTGTTTAAAATCTTACACATAATGTTTTGGGGAGAAACTTCTTATTTTAAAATTCCAAACCGTTAAAAAAAAATTATAATAACATTTTTTTATTGAGAATGCTTAGAGCTAGCCTCTTAGTTTCCTAATCTTTAAATAAAGGTGGATTACCTAAAACATATTTTTAAAGTAGTGATTTTGGTTTCAATCCCTACATTTTTTAAAATTGCAATTTATCAACTTTAAATTGGGATGTGAGAGTCATTTTTAAATCTTTTGATATAAAATATTAGTGGAAAAATTTCAATCTGAACAATGGGATCTCATTGGTTAACAATAAATTTTGATCTCAATCGCAAAATTTTAATGTCAAATTTCAAAGAATAATATGTTTGCTTAAAATGTGTTCAATTATGTAAAATAACAAAAAAATAGTGAAAATAGTGGATATTACTAATTTGAAAGAAAATTTTAATTTTTTTATGAAGTTTTATTAAAATTTTATAACTTTTTATGTAATCGTTTTTTAAAATTTTAAGAATGTAAAGATTTGAAAGATGATATTTTTTTTTTTGCATTTTTTTAATGAAGGGTTTATTTAATGTACACTTGTCAATTAAAGTACAATTATTTTTTTAACTTTTCATTCTTAAAAGGTTGGATGATTGTATGTCCTTCCAACTAAAATTAAAACTAACCCTTCAAATTTGATCACTCAAGGGTACATAATCTTTCTCAATTATTTTAGATTTTTCCATTTTAAAATTAAAAATTTCTTTTTTTTTAATTTTTTTATTTTAACTGATTTTGAATAATATAAGGAATTACTACTATACTTCATAAATAAATATTGAAATATAATTACATTTATCATTTATAATTTGAATGTCAAAATTTATATTTTTTTTTCTTTTTTTTTTTCATTTTTTTAATATTTATTATTTTCTCTCCCAACTTATCACTTTCTATAAATTTAGAAAGCTTTTAATAACCACGTTCCCAATATTTTCCATTCTTTTTCTTTTTCAAAAGAAAAAATACTTATATTATAAAATATAATTGTTCTATTACCAGTTCAGAATTTCACTTCATTTGTTGTTGCATTACAACTTCATTTGTTGTTGCATTACAATCAGATAAAACATCATATCTTATCATACCGAGAGAGCTATTAAACTCTTTTATATAGTCTTAAAAAACAACTTCTACAACCAATCAAAATTATCAAGTCTTTAACCAATAAAATTGTATAGTTAAACTATATTTAATCTATAAAAACATAATTTAACTCATGAGTATAACAATATTTTCATTATAAATTTGTAAAATTTTAAATATTTATAACCAAATTTGAGTATTAACATCACCCGTCAAGTTGCCTATATCAATGGATATGAATTTAATGTATATTTTAATCTAAACCATTTAGATGTTATTAGGACTATAATTGTGTCCTACTGGTCAAATTAGTTCACTAAATTTGTGTAACCATAATGAGAGTTTCCAAAAGTTTCCAAAAACCTATTTATTGTTTTTTTTTTAAATTAATTTTTTTTAGAATTTATAAGAATTTTTATTTTTATTTTTTTATTGGTTTATATGGAAGTGATGAAACTAAATTTTTTATGGTAAGTTATTTTTTGGGCATATTTGTGGAACTTCAAAAATAATTTTAATAAACACATTTTTATATACTTTTTTATTGACGAATTTTCAAGTTCACAATGCACATTCAATATAATTGAGTTTATGTGCAGTTGAGGTTGCATAGCAATGTAGTCTAGGCAGAGTACAATCAAGGTGGGGAGCCATCATGTGAGTTTCTCCCGCCCTCCAGTTTCACACTTCCACTTGGTAAGTTACATGCAAGCTCGGTGAGGTCGAGGATGGTGTTAGCATATGAAGGGGTTCCTACACTGATTTTGGGTCCGAGGAACAAGGAATGACAACAAATACTAAATACAGAAGCCTTGGAAGGAACAAATCCACGTTCTTCATCCGCTTCATGTACCACCTACTTCATCACCCTTGTACCAACCCAATTTAATTCCAATCTATACAGAAATAGAAGAGTAGAGAAGAGAGAAGAGATATACTTGAAGGGAGAATGGGGTTGCTCGACCTATGGATAGTGGCCACACAGTGGGAATTGGATTCCATCATCAGAACCTTACCACCCAAGGCAACCTAGTGTCCTTCTGCAAGCAACAACGAAAGATATTCATAGTTACTAACATGAAAAACTGGTCGTGGGAACAACTCGAGGATTTAGTCAATTTCTTTATCTTTGCCTTAGGTCAATTCAGGGACTTCAACCGTTCTAAATTCTCCATAGATTTAGCCACACATACTCTAAATATTCAGATTTTATTTGAATATCTATTAATGAGGTTTCCAATGTTTTCTATGCTTACCTCAGTGAACTTATGATGATAATAATTTTGGACATCTATGATGAGTTTGTTGTGAACAACCTTGAAATTTGTTTGATCCTGATGTCATCCCCTAAAAGTTGTATCTGGTGAGAAACCTCCTCGAACCAGAAATGTGAATGTACCTTTCAAAGATTATCCCATAACACCTACACTGAATATATTTCTCTCTTTTATTCTTAATATCATGCTATTATATAAAAACCGTTAGTGTTTGTTAATATTTTAATAAAAGTATAAAGTTGAAAAAGTTTATAGTGGTAAAAAAAGGAGATATATAATGTTTTCATACATGTATGGAGAGAAGGGGCATGTGCACGTTTCAGTTTTAATGCCTACTCCAAAAAATTTCCTCGAAGAAGAGATAGAGACTTTACAATTGACCAACTCCACAACTCTTATTGTCAATATCTCAATAGGGGCCCACTAGCCCTCACCTAACCGCTTTGCCTATTCGAACAACTCCCTTTTTTATATATATGAAGACAATGCTATTCAACATCCACTTGTATGTTTGTGTTACTAAGTGGACATAATTAGAGTAAACTCTCTACTTGTTGTTTTATTTATTTAATTATTTATTAGAGTAAGCTCTCTACTTCTTGTTTTATTTATTTAATTATTTATTAGAGCATTCTATTCATTGTATATAGTATCTAGTTAATGTTTATTGGAACATCATTTGTTACATAATGATATTTCTCACATAATGATATTTCATGAGAAAAAAAACTTTAACCACATCATTAATACTCCAAAGTGACCAACAAAACATTTTATAATTTATCATATCACATTTTTAAAAATTATTTAATCATTAAGATTTCATCCATCTTTTTTTTTTTTAATATTTGTACATATTATTTAAGTTTAAATATGTGTTAAGATTTTTTCCTTCTTACATTGCGGGAAGAAACAAATTTTGATCAAATGAATTATAATTTGTATCAATTATTAAATATTAATTTTCAATAATAACTATATATATAATATATTTTTATATATAAAAATAGATAATATATATATATATTTTTAAATCCAAATAGTAAATAAATTGTTTTTTCATTTGAATTAATAATAAAAAATTTAATTTTTACATGATATTTACATATTTGTAAATATATTTATTCATAATATATAAGAAAAAGAAAAAAAATTGCTTATCGAACTGGTTCCCACTTCTATCTCCTTAAAATTATCTATGGTAACTAAAAATAGGGGTGTACAAAAAGTCGAAACCTTTGGATAGACTATTTATTATTGTACCAAAACTCGCAAGATGCTCTTCACACAAGTAATAGTTAAATTGCTTAGATTGATATGGAAACTAAAACTAGATAAGCTACTAGTATTGTTATTGGACATGTGAAACTGTAGGATCCATAATCGACTTTCAATCTTAAGGATCTGCACCTACCTCCTTTGTCATTTTCGCATCTGGATTGCTGCTAGTTCTTTGGGTACTATCCTTAGCCTGGCCAATACCGTTTACTATTAGTGTGTATATAAATATATGTAGAGTAAATGGTAATTGCTAAATTTATATGTTGTAGAGTAAATGGTAGTTGCTAGTCGCTTTGCATTGTAGAAGAAAGTTATTTTATATTTTTTTTACTTTACATTATTTAATTTAATAAAAATGATTTAAATGATTGTAAATAGGTTTATTTATTTTCCATTTAAGTAAATTGAAATTAAGTTTATTTAAATAGTAATAAATTTTTCAATTAAAAATCAAACACATTTTAATTAGATTTTTTTTTTTTTTAATTTAAAACACAAAAAAATAGTAGTTAAGATAAATCCCTACATCTATCCATGAGAAGAGAAAGAAAAAAAAAAGCATAAGCAAGCCATCTATCAAGCACTTGGATAATGAGTACTCTCTTCCTCTACCACCTCTAGTATCAACTCGACGTCCTTATCTTCATCCTAGACAACCTTTGGTGACTACGAGTTTATATCTAGCACAATGGGATTGACACTTGTTCTTGATGAGTTGGAAGATCCCTCTGTCTGTTTCCCTTTACCCGTATCTATTTGTGAAACTAAAATCCCGATATTGAACACCACTTTACACATAACTTCAAAATATCCCTCGAAGATTCTGATAGTATGGAGTATATCTTGTCACTCCTCCTTATTATTTTCCAAGGCTTGGGCTATTAAAGTTTTCACTAACTAATAGGTTTTTGTTATCCTAAAATATTTGGTATTGTAATGTCCCTAATATGGACCCTTTGTAATTGTACATATAGGATGGTGAGCCGTTGGTACCAATTGTAAATGTAAATGCACATATAGGCTGGTGAGCCATTGGCACCTAGTTTTGGTGTTGTGTGCACCTAAGTAGTGCGCAGAGAATCATTATCAAGGAAAGGGTGCACACATTCATAGTGTTGCACGCACCTGGGTAAGTGCGCATGGTTGCACATCAAAGAAGAGTGTGCACATTTTAGAGTGTTCCGTGCACTTGGGTAAGTGCGCCGGAATGATTCGAGAGTGTGCACCAACATAAGTTATATATACATATATATATATGGTTGTATATGTATTGAGGTCAGAGAGCCTATGTGATTATGAGGTTGGTGAGTCGGGATGCAAATAGGTCAGTGCTCCTATCCATGTAATGTGTAATCATACCAAGCTATTAATATAATATTACATTGTTGCACGTAGACAAACTCAGACAAAAAGAGACCGAAGGCTAACTCCACTGGAAAAGGGAAAAGGGGGTGAGACTTAAGTCTTAGGGAATATTTTATAATATTTCTGGAAAAGTTTAAATTATGGATAATTATTTTATTCCAAGTTCTCAGGTTTTGGAACGAGTCACCAAGTGGCTTAAGCTACTTCTGAAAGTGACAAGTGTCATGTTGAAGGCATGCAATATATATATATATATATATNGCCTTAGTGTATTTTGGGGGATATTTGGGGATTATTCATTATTCACTCTCATGTGCAGAAGGGGTCGGTCCAGGGAGAGGACGACTATTACTTTATCTACACAGATAATCTTGTAAGGAGGTTTTGTGTTGTAATAAGATTTTTGTTGTGGAAGAGGCGGGTTGTCAGGCCCATGAGCAATCTCTCTGGGTGAGAGATATGTTGTTGAAGAAGTAGGTTTTTAGGCCCATGAGCATACTCTCAAGGTAAGACTTTTTCTAAGAATTGTTCCCTGGTGTGTTGGGAAATAGTCGTAGGGCTCAAAGACTTCCTTTCCAGCCTGTTGTTGGTAACCTTGGAAGGGAAGTGGGGGAATGGAGAGGTTGTTGAGCAGAGAAGGGGAACACTTCCTTGGGTGTGATATGTGTGTGGAGAATGAGAGACTGTAGACTAGTTGCAATAGTGGCACCTTGGATTGAGAAATTATTTTGACAATCAGACCTTAGCTTGTCACTAGGAACCCTTTTTCCCTAGTGGAGTTAAGCCCCATCTCGGGGGTGACCTATTGCTAAAATATTATGAGCAATAGAGTCTATGGATGGGAGGAACGTTTGAGTTATGCGTGTAGTTGGTGACTTTCATAAAAGATAAGGAAAGTAGCATGTGTCCATAAGAGACTGGAACTCATGTGTGCATACTAGGAAATAGACCCTGTGCACAAGGAAAATCAGAATTGGCATGTGATGCCAGGATGGTTGCACGCACACTAGTTTTGTGTGATCAGTATGTTGGTGTGCGTTGTTGTTTTTAGTTACTTCCAGTACTTAAAGTTATATTAAAAGAAGAAAGATAGTGTGGCATGTCTTAGCTTGAGATTGAGCATATGGCTTCAAGTGATACTGCGTGAACTAGAGTTTAGTATAAAATATGCGTAGTGGATTTTCTGAGTAGCATTGCTCAATAGTAAGTTGGGTGATGTTACATTGTGATATCATAATAGTTTGGTAACAAGGATGTTATAGATTGGTTTCAGAGTGACCAAAGTTAAGATTTTGTGACGTGGCCCAGCCTAGGTGGTCTAGGACATTACATTATGGTATCAGAGAAATTGGTTCAACACCAGACTTGTATGGGCCAGAGGTCAACAAGAAGCATCAAAGCTCCAGTTTCAACATTGAGCTTGTATGAGCTAAATTCTACTTAAGGAAAAACTCAGACTAGTAAGTGACTGAATTTGTAAATTCAACATGGCCTTGGTGCGCATAAAATAAGAATGCGCATATTTTCACGCTAAATACATGATATTGTAGAGTGAAACACTAGAACTGGGAAGTAAAAAATGGTGCATGGGTGTGCACACTAAAGGTTTGGGGATACACAAAACAATTTGTGGTGCATGTGCAATACTGATACACGATGTACAAGTTAAAAATTGACATTATGCATTGGTGTTTGTTAAATACCAGTGCGCTCACGGGCTTCAGAAGAAGGGATTTTGACAAGATGGTGCATATTTTTCATGAATTTGTCTCATGAATTCACCTAACAAATCTTGTTGTCTGCACATTTTGTAGAATCATCAGCGATTAGAGTAGGACATAATCAGTGTAGAAGGTCAAAAGTATGGAAGATGTGCATAATACTTACAGTCCTAATGATGAATTCAAAGATTTGTATGTTGGTTTGTGTGTTGATGCTATACAATCCAAGGAGGATCACATGAAATTGGTAGAAACCATTAAGGGATTGAAAAAATATGTCCAAAGTTATAAAGATGATAATTAAAGGCTTATGAGATCCAAGGAGCAGCAAGATGACTTCAATGTCAAATTGATGCAGAGCCTGGACATAATAGAAAATAAAATGGATAAGGAGATAGAGTCGAGTAGGTCAAGAAGTCGCAGGTCTTATGATGAGAAAAGAGAAGAATAAAGAAGCATTGATAGGCCTCATCACCACTCAACAAAGCATTATTTTAGGAAAGAGAACAATTGCTCGAGTCCATCCCCTCTCAGGAAGCATAAGAAAAGGACTGGGGTGGACAAGCTATAGGGAGAAATGAACAATATCAAGCCTCCTACCTTTGACAGTGAGCACAAGAAGGATGAATAGGCAGAGACCTAGTTGTTGGGTATGAGAAAGTACTTCCAACTGCATAACTATTCTACGCAAGTAGAAGGGAGGATTGCCATCTATCGACTAAAATGAAAAGAATCAATGTGGTGGGATCAGTTCATCCAGGTGCAACACATTGATGAAAGGAAGGTTACTTGGAGGTAGTTCAAGAGGTATTTCCAAAAGAAATACTTAACCAAGAGTTACTATGACAATAAAATGAAGTAGTTCTTCAAACTCAAACTTCGGAGTATGATGATAGATGAGTATGAAAGAAGATTCTTAGAGCTATTGAAATATGTTTCATTCATTAAGGATGAACAAGTTAAAATTCAGATGCACCTGAGTGGGTTACCCTAATTTATTAGTGAAAAGATACAATATGATGACCCTAAGACATTGGAGGAAACCATTAGGTGTGTTAAATGTCTTTACGAGAAACAAAGAGGAAGACAATGAAAAGCATCAATGTGGTGGGATCAGTTCATCCAGGTGCAACACATTAATGAAAGGAAGGTTACTTGGAGGTAGTTCAAGAGGTATTTCCAAAACAAATACTTAATCAAGAGTTACTATGACAATAAAATTAAGTAATTCTTCAAACTCAAACATGGGAGTACGATGATAGATGAGTATGAAAGAATATTCTTAGAGCTACTGAAATATGTTTCATTCATTAAGGATGAGCAAGTTAAAATTCATATGCACTTGAGTGGGTGTTACCCTAATTTATTAGTGAAAAGATACAATATGATGACCCTAAGACATTGGAGGAAACCATAAGGCGTGTTAAATGTCTTTACGAGCAACAAAGGGGAAGACCAATTTTCCAAAAGGCTTGGGAAGATAAGCTGAAAAATGAGGTAGAACAGAGGAAGAAGCGGGATAAGACACCATTATTTAGAAATACTATGCAAGGACAACCAACTCTTAAGGATCCCATAATGATGAAGACATTGGGGAAAAATCCATGGCAACAACCAATTCGATGTTGGAGTTGTGGAGAAGATCATGTGTGCAAAGATTTCCCTAAAAGAGTTGATAAATCAAGGACTATGTATAGTTTTGATCTAGTTGTGACAGTTGAGGACATGGGAAGAAATGTGAAAAATATTTACGTAGCCCTGGATAACAAGCAAGATGAGTTTTAGTCGCAGATGATAGAGGTTGAAGGTAATATTAATGACGAAACCATTTATATTTTAATTGACTCAAGAGCTATTCATAGTTATATATATCCTAAGATGTGGGAAAGATTCCAATTATTGAGAGGAAAGTTTGGAAAACCTTGGTTGGTGCAGTTAGCTATGGGAGAAAAAAGGAAAATTAATGATATGGTTAAGGTATGTCCAATGGAGATGAATGGACTGTACACAAAATATTATTTGAATATCATACCTTTGGGTTCGTATGATTGCCTCATTGGTATGGATTGGTTGGATGAGAACCATGTTGTCTTGGACTATTACAATAAGGAATTCACTTGTTTGTATGAGGAGGAAACTTAAGAACAGTTCAAGGAATTCCAAGAGTTGTAACTATCAAAGAAGTTTCAACATTGCAATTGAAGAAAAGCTACAGGAAAGGATGTCAAGTATTTGCAGTGCACATGGAAGAGGCACTTAAGGATAAAGTGCCAAGTATTGAAGAATGTGCGATACTGAAAGAGTTTGAGGATGTCTTTAAATAGATATCAAGATTTCCTCTAAAAAGAGATGTTGATTTCTCTATAAATATGATGCCAGGAGAAACACTTGTATCCAATATTCCTTATAGGATGAGTACGCCATAATTGAAGGAGTTGCATATGCAACTTGAAGAGCTTTTAAAGAAGGAGTATATATGCCCAAAGTGTGTCTCCTTGGGGTGCCCCAATATTGTTCGTGAAGAAGAAGGTGGTACACTAAGACTTTGCATTGACTTTAGGCAGTTGAAAAAGGTAATAATAAAGAACCAGTATCCTTTGTGAAGGATAGATGACCTCTTTGATCAATTGCGGGGCACACAAATATTTTCAAAGATTGATATCAGATATGGATATCACCAGGTGATAATTAAGGAAGAATACATTAGCAAGATGACCTTTAGAATGAGGTACGAACATTACATGTTTACAATGGTGTCATTTGGGTTGTCAAATGCACTAGTTGTCTTTATGTGTTTGATGAATGGATTTTTCAGAAGTTATTTTGTAACAACCCCAACCATATTCTTTTACTGAGGCATATGATTTGATACCAATTTGTAACAACCCCAACCATATTCTTTTACTAGGGCATATTCTCTAATACCAATTTGCAACAACCCCAACCATATTATTTTACTAGGGCATATGCTCTGATATCAATTTGTAGCATTCCTAGTCACTTGTTGGGCTATGCAGCCACTTAAAAATTGTCTTGCTCTAATACCATACTTGTAATGTCTCCATTACTAACAACAACTCAACAAATATTCTCTTATACTAATTAAAACATATAACTACACTCGACAATGCACAATTATATACATAATCATAACATAAATATACATGCATCATAAACAACATAAACTCATGAAAGAAAATGCATAATTATTACTGCAAATCATGATGTAACACATAATGTACATGTATATTTGAATAAATGGCACCAACTTCATGCATACCTTCCACGTTCCTCCCAAACTTAGACCACACTACTCATAACTCTTGGCAGTGGGTCACCCTTGATTCGGGGCTAAACTCCACTTGGGTAAGGGTTCCTAGCCAAGATAAGTTATCTCAATCAATAGGAAAAGTTAGTCACATGTGACTCAATCACAGAAAACTATGTCACTTGAACCAATTCATACTGATAGCCTACAACCCCTCATTCCCCACATGCATGTCCCACCCCAGGAAGTGTGCCCATTCTCTTCTCAATAGTGCTTTGGTTTCCCCACTTCCCTTTCAGGGATTCAATAATAGGATGGAAAAGAAGTCTCACATCCCTGCCACTGTAGTTTGGCACCTCATGAAATAATTCCCAGCGATGACATAACTATTGACTACAGATCATAATTGAGTGATTGTATGCATGAATGATCGAATGATAGAAAAAATCTATAAGTCCAAACTATTTGGATGCATTTTTCCAACTTGAAACTTTTCATTTAGAGAACTGTCTTCAGTCCACATTGTTATCACTGAAAAATCATCTGCAACATTGCACACAATTGTTGAAGAAAGACATCAATGCAAGTAACAATTAGTCCACCTACAACATCAAAATCCATCAAAAGGAAAAAAACTATATACTTGGTTCAAAAATCAAAGTGCGCAAATTCACCAAAGGGAGCATGCGCACAGTGCGTAGAATGCGCAGGCTAACACATGCCTCAACGCTCACTGTGTGCAAGATGTACGTTTGTCTACAAGAAAAGCCATGTACTTCCATGAATGACACATTTATGAATCTTGTCGGCCTCTCAACCACTTCTAGTCCGACCCCCAATACGATTTGACACTCATATCTAAGAGAAATCTAGCTTGGAGGTTGGTCAAGGGCTAGGAAGTGCCCTAAAAGGCCCCTTGTTTACACTATGAACCAATTATATCTTGCCATGAATGGACACTATAAATATGTGCCATGGGTGTGCTAGAAAAATAAGAACTTCAAGGTATTGTTATGATGCAAGAATTCTTCTTTGAGAATCCTCTTTTCTCTTTGAATCCTTCAAGCACCATTGCAAGGGCCATTCCACTCACCTCTTGAGAGGATTGACAATGTATTTCTTCACCATTGTCATTTTCCATTTCATGAAGAGAAGGTCTCTCTATTAGGGAAGTCAAGAGCCCTCCCAAGGAGGAAGAGGGGACTCATAAGTCCCTGCCTTTCTCTACCGTGTTTAGCCTATCAATATATTGATCCATTGGTAGTTATATATTGGTCATTTTTTGCTTTTCGTCGTTATAGTTCTTTCAAGCTTATCTAACTTTATTTCTTAGTTGTTTTTAGTTTTAGTTCTTTGTTTCATGTGTATTTGGTTATCTAATCAACTCACAAACTTTTGTCTTGTTTAGCTGACTTAACTAAGCATGCTCACCCATGTGACAAAACCAACATAACAAATTGGTGACCATACTGGGGATTGGTATCAAATTCCTCCCTATTTAAGTCTTGAGAGAACTTCTTTTTTATTGTTTTGATATGCAGGTACCAAAACCGGCCTAGCCCAACCTTCCAAAGTCAAAACTCAGAGCCAAGGCAAGAGTATTTCACTTGGAAATTTGTTTCTCAACATGTGTCAGGAAGTCTGTGGCTTTCAAGGCCCACAAATGCACACTATGCACATGAAAAAATTCATTCCTCTACGCACTCTACGCCCTCTACACACCTGTCAAAACTATAGCCCACGCATAAGTTCAGTTTTTTTCAAATTGTAAGGGTTTTTATGAATGGTTTGAGGGCCCCTAGCCTTCATATTTTAATTTCTTGCACTTTGTAAAGAAACTACACTTCACTTAGAATCCTTTCTCACAAGAAAGGTTAGCTAACATAAGAACATAGGGGTAAAAATAATCACTATTATTCTCTTTGCTTTGTTGCCACATGGATGGCTCATTTGGCATTTTAATTTTTTTGGTTGAAGTTATTGCTTTTTGAAGCACAATCAATTAAATTGGGACTAGAAATCAATTTTAACCCTCAAAGTATGCTCTTCCCCTGCACCCTAGTGTGATCTCGGGAGTCAGAAAAGGTGGTTGAAAGGAAATTTCATCTCCCTTAACAAATCATTAGGCGAGGACAAAGCCCCCCTAGGGTTCCTCTTATTTTTGGAAATCATCTTAAATCTTTGTAAGGGCCCATACATGCCCACATGTTTTCAATATTAGGATAGTTTCTAAAAAGCTTTCATAGATTAGAAAACACTCTAGGAAAGTTTAAAAGATCAAAGTAATGAGCCCATACATTCCCACATGTATACAATTCTAGGATAGTTTAAAAAAATTTCTTAGTATAGACAACATTCTAGGGAGTTTAAAGGATTTGTAAGGACCCATATGTCCACATTGCTAGTTCTTTAGGGATTTAAATATTCTGCAAGGTTGTACCAAAGAAACATAGTAATCTAGGTAAGAAGATTTGTAAGGACCACAAGAAGTCCACATGTTGCAATCTCACACTTAAATTATTAAAAATATTTGGCACAATTTTCACTTTTTTTCACACAAAGCCACTCCTCACACACATAATTTCTATCATAATAGTGGAGGTCGAAGTAGGATTTTTTCAAAGAAATTCTGAAAGATCCAACTACTTCTTTGGAAATTATCCACACCAATTTAATTCAAACAAGGTTGGTCCAAGACCCCAATCTCTCAGCCCACCACATCTAAAAAATTTCTAAGAGCGCACTAAATTTTCCTCCACATGAGGTGCCAAAATAAATTTTTAGTCTAGGTAGTATCTTGGGGGTAGGCATCCAAATATCCCACCGTTATTAGGTTCTCACATTTTGAAACAACAGAAGTTGAGAATAAGGTTCTTTCAAATCCTCCAAGTCAAGTGTTCCTATACCATAAGGCATGGAGATACCCATGAAGGGTCGAAGGCCGAGGTCCAGTTGTTCTGCATATCCCTCCTTGAGTCACCCAAATCTTGTGAGGGTATCCAGCCAGTGACCCATTTCTGAGGCTGAAGATCTAAATGCCGCACTTTGACCGAGGTACTTAGTGGCCAAACATGGGATATCTACTCAGGTGGCGGTTGTGGGCTGCAATCACACCTTGATCAGATTTTGTGTGGCTATTGGGAAATATCGCCAGCTCTTTCGGGATATGCACCCTCTACCCCTCATTATAACTGATTACTTCAACCTTTAATATTTTCTCTTTCGGTGGCTTCATACCCCATTGTTGAGTGTTATTAAAAGGCCCAGTGTTGAATTGAGAGTAAGGATGATTGGTCTTTTAGGACATGATCATTTTTTTTATTGTTCCCCCATGCGGACAAAATCCACCTATCCACATGCTTGTTTATTTACATTTGATTTATGTATGATGTCCATTATATTACATTCAATTGTGAGTTATACTATTTTGTGAAGGTCAAAATATCATGTTTATTTATTTCTCTCTTGTCACCATTTTCACACATTCACTTTTCCAGTCAGAACCATAGGGGAACCACAAAATTCCCACCATTCTAGACACTTGTAGAATCTCCCTCCTATTTTAGGAGTCCCTAGTCTTGCCAACTCACCGGATCAACCGTCTCAGACCCCTGTGAGTGATACTATTTTGGAATCAGCTTTACTTGGTTCCACTTTTCTTGGGTCAAATACCCAAGGTCATCCATATATTATTTCTCCTTCACAAGGAGGCGGGAGTCAAACTTCTTCTCAAGGAAGAAGTACAAACCCTCCAAATCCCTCTCAAGGGACAGGTCCATTACCTACACACAGAATGGCATGAACTTATCATCCACCAAATCTCCCTACGCCATACTTGGCATCCCTCAACATTCATAATTTAACCAAACTCACGAATGATCCCATTTTTCATGACCCTACTTGGCCCAATATGCCTACAAAATTACCTTCAAATATTCCAAAGTTTGAAGGAAAAACAGGGGAGGATCCCGCCAACCATGTTATGACCTTCCACTTATGGTGCTCTTCAAACAACATCATGGATGATTCCATCCTCTTGAGGTTATTTCAAAGAACTCTCACTGGTTCATTAGCTAAATGGTATGTGGACGAAAAATCAGGGTCCCATGTGACTTTTGAATCATTGGCCAAGGCATTTTTGTCCTTTTTCCAATTACCAGTTCGTTGTGACACTGGTTTATAACTTCTATCTAGGTTCAAACAAACCACTACTATCCATATCTCCAACCACATCCATGAATGGTGTCGGCGACGTAGTTTGTGTAAAGGAGAAACCACCAAAGAACAATGTCTCGATTGGTTTCTTAAATCCCTCGTCTCGGTTATTGCCAAAGATGTATAATCCACTTTTCCTCAGTCAGAAGAGGAAGCCATCAACAAGGCCCAACAATTTGACCTCATCTATGCTCAATTAGGTTACTTGTACACAGTATTTCCTAATGCACCCAAACCCATACCATTTGGCCAGGACAAACCAGGGATGTCCCACATTACAGATGGGTTGATTGGTTCTATGACCCATATCAAACCTTATGGCCACCTGTCACCCACTTATGGTGCACATCAATATCCACAACCATATGGAGGGATGTCTTATTACCCTCCTCCCACTCACCAGCAATCATATCCTTTTACTACCCCCCCACCACTGGGTGGACCCCCACCGGTACCCATGATGCATCCGGTCTCTCAAACAAGTACGAGTTCACACTCTACCCCTGCATATAACCCTAGTAGTATTGGAAGTGCTTCAACCTCCTACACACCATATGAATCATCTCCACAAAAAAATCCATATTTTCCATTTCCTGGTCTTCCCCAGTCGGTTTCTCCTCCACCAGGACAACCACATGCCGATGTTAACTTTGTTCAACCCTCTCCCATTCGACAAGGTCAGAATTTTGAACAATTGAATATGGTGAATTGGACCCATCGGGTGAATAATGCCAAGAATAAAGGAAGAAACCGAAACAATAACAACTTGGGACTAGGAGAAAATAACCCCCAACAAAGTTGTCCCCCTAGGGGAAACCAGAATCAAGGCAACCAAAACCCCCAAGGGGGAAACAATAACAATCAACCATGACAAGGGAAGAAAAATAACCTCATAACTAACTTCCCTTTCGATCTATGTGGTGAGTATGGACATTCTACTCACTATTTCCCCCAAATTGTTGATTTCAAATGGATGAAATAATCCATGAAAATGCAACTCCCTCCAACATCTCCTGCCCCTTAATAGACCCCACAACATTATTTGCAACCACCACCTCTGACCGTTTTGAAAAACCCTATTCCACACCAAGGTGTGATGAATACCCAATAGGAGATAATCCTGGCCCCACCACAAATGGGGAAATATCAAAACTCAAGTCCTAATCAACCTGGAAATCTGGTCGATCGTAATATCCTCCTTACCAGCGAAGAAGAGATTCTTCGGAAAACACATGGTCGTCAATATGGATTGCCTCATGAATCTACCCCAACCACCTCAGAAACAACTCCAACTACAACCAAGAAACCTCTGATGATTCCCCACCCTAAAACTGAACAAAATCCTCATATACCCCGCATGTCGTTACGACAAAATGTACATAACCCTCATGCTAGGGTAGCCCATAACTACAGTCTGGTCGATGAATTAGCACAGTCTCCTGTAGCCATGTCTACATTGGAGGTCCTCCAAACCTATCCATCACAACACAAATCCTTTCTTTCTGCCTTGGGGGCAGTCGACCCACCTAATACTCCACTCATCACGTTTGATCTAGATAGCAGAGAACCACGCCCCCCCACCCTGGTAGATTTTCATATACCAGTTAAGATCTGGAACATCACATTTCATCGGTGCATCCACATGCATCATGTCTAAAGGAGTATGGAAACAAATCGGCTCACCTGAGCTAGTACCATCTGCCATCACCCTGAGAGCTTACGATGGTGGCCCATCGTCCCCTGAAGGGCTCATTCAAAATGTCCCTGTAGAACTCAGGGGAAAAACCATCCTCATCGACATTGAAGTTATCGATGCCCCACTTGATTACAATATTTTGTTCAGATGTAGTTACATGTATGTTATGAAGGCGGTATCTTCTTCTATGTTTCGTACAATGATGTTCCCCACAACAGGAAAATCGTCACCATCGACCACCTTACACATTAAAAGCCTAATCATTTCTCCAACATTGATAACATTCTCCCCCTTGTCCGCACTAGATCAGATGCTTTTTCGGTCATCAACATGGGTCCTGAAATATTCAAGTACCCATCCTTGTTGGGGGAATATCATGTAGGACCATCTCTCCTACACCCTTATATTTCTACACAAGTATGTGTAGTGTCTTCTAATGGAACATATATCAAAGACAATACTCCTCTCTTTGAGGCCCCTCCCCACATTGAAGTTCCACCAATTGGAGAACCACTACCTCAAGAATTCCCCGACACCACCAATGCACCACTTGTCCCTGATTCCCCCCCCCTCCAAGGGAAAATCCTGGTTTGGGAGACAGTCCCCCAAGCCATTACCCAAATCCCCTTTTTCTACCCCCCACCTGGAGTCCAAGCATTCCAGTTAGCTGCTACTCTCACCCTTCCAAACATGGTTATCTCCATCCCTATCGGGTATATTCATCCACCCGCTATGGTTCCTACATCATCTCTCCCTCCTTAGACAAAGGGATTATCGATGTAAATCCTAGTACAGGATCCTGCCACACCACCCCCACCTAGAAGCAACACCACCACCACTGGGGGAAGAAAAAGGAAGAACAATCCCATAGCTTCGCTCCCTCCCCGAGATCAACCTCCTTGCACACTACTCGAAAGAGAAGGACACCCCACTAATAAATGTCCTACTCTTCCCGAGTTACTTAATCTTATCCATCTCCCTAAAGCAACCCCATTGCTTTCTACTCCACCAAGTACATCCACTGCTACTTCGGAGTCCTCCACCACACACAAGAAAGGGTTACGAACCAATTTCACTTGTGCCATATGCTCAGAATATGGCCATTACACTCATCATTTCCCAGCTCTACCTCAATTCTGCCAAACATTATCCACATTACGCGATACATTTCATCCTGAGCCCTCTCCGTCACTCCCCACAAAGGCTCACATTACTGACATTCATTATATTTCGTCATCAATCCTCGAGTAAACGAGGTGCCATCCACAATATCATGACATTTGGTTTATGTCAAGCGATCCATCACATCCCGTACATGATATCCCCTCTATGTCCTCACCCATTGAGGACAATAACACTTACCCATTGACAGTTCCCCCTGCCATCTCCCAGGATCCCCTATATTCTTGCATTATCCACTGCGACAGAGATATCCTGGAGGAATTAACTACCCCTAATTGGCCATGGAATGCACTCCATCATCATGCACTTTTTATTTCACAATAGGCCTTTCACCCTCCTACCCAAGCCTCCCTATGTGAAATCGAAACCAAGGATTTTATTCCTTCGGGACATATTGACTGGTTCAAAAAACCTATCCCTTCCCCCGATGATTTTGAAGAAGGCAACATGGCCAACATCCCCCCCACCATCAAAATTGACATTTCCATTAAACCTGACATCATAGAAGAAATCACCATTGGCAACGCATGCTCCCCTGAAGAAATCATTACTTATAAATCTCTCTTTCAGGAATACTGGGACATTTTTGCCTGGTCATATACAGAGAGGCCTGGCATCGATCCTTCTATAGTTGAACATTGAATTGACACCTGGATGGATATCACCCTCGTTCGTCAAAAGCAACGCCCCCTCCACCCATCCAAACCTGCGGCTATCAAAGTCAAAATTTAAAAGTTACGCGTTGTTGGGATCATTTACCCCATTGCGTACACTTCATGGGTCTCCAGCCTCGTCCTTGTTAACAAAAAATAAGGCATTACTTGCGTCTTCACATAATTTCACAATCTCAACCATGCTTGTCCCAAAGACAACTTCCTAACCTTGTTCATCGACCAAATCATCGATGATTGTGTCGGCCATGAAGCACTATCCTTTATGGATGGTTTCTCTGGATATAATCAAATTCAAATCCACCCAGCAAATCAGTACAAAAGTGCTTTTACAACACCTTGTGGTACCTTTGATTATCACGTCATGCCTTTTGGATTAAAAAATGTCGGTGCTACATTTCAACGGGCCATGAACTATGTTTTTCATGATCTTGCTCGCATCATCCTTTCTTATTTGGATGACCTCACAACTCGATCCAAAAAGCAAACCCAACATTTAGATGACTTACACATCATTTTTCAATGATGTTGCCAATATAATATCCGCTTGAACCCCCTCAAGTGCGTCTTTTGCGTCACTTCCGGATGCCTCCTCGAGTTCATCATCTCCCAACATGACATCACTATGGACCCCCTCAAGGTCCAAGCTATCATCGAAATTCCACCACCTGGGAATTTATGCCAACTACAGAGCCTATAGGGCAAAGCCAAGTTTTTACGTCACTTTGTCCCATAGTACGCCACTCACACACATGATTTTCTCTGCCTAATACGACATGATATCACATTTCTATGGGATGAACATGCTCAAACCGCTTTTGATGATTTAAAATCCACCCTATACAACACCCCTTTGATTAGTCCCCCAGACTATGATCGCAATTACATCCTCTACTTATAAACCTCTGTTATTTTAGTAGCAGGAGTCCTCGTCCAATTAGGGGATGATGGGCATGAACATGTGATTTACTACATTAATAAAAAAAAATCAGGGCCACCCTTGAAGTATAATCATGATGAGAAACTGGCGTTAACAGTTTTCCTCGCAATCAAAAAACTACGACATTACATTCTACTTAGAACTACCAAGGTCGTAGCAGATTCCAACCCCATGCAGTAGTTGCTTAGTCGACGAAAGATCAATGGAAAATTTGCCCGATGGATCATTATCCTCCAGAAATATGATCTAGAGTTCTCTACTCACAAAATCAAGAAATATATCATCCTAGCCAAACTCATTATAGATTTTACCTCAGGCATTAAACCTTCCCCCATCAATGAGGATTTCCCCGATGAACACCTCTTATTCATCCCTTTCGACGACCCCTGGTACAATGACCTCCTCGTCTACCTTCGTAAAAAACAAATTGGGTCTCATCTTTCTCAAGATGATTGTCGATGGATTCACCATCATGCCCACCGATACCTCCTCATTAGAGGCATTCTCTATAGACATGGGGTCAACACCATTCTTCGGCGATGTCTTACCATCGACGAAGTCAACAAAGTCTTGAACGATTGCCACAGTGACGCTTGCGATGGTCATCTCTCGAGTATGTCCACCACCCAAAAAATCATTCGAGCAGGGTACTTCTGGCCCACTTTGTTTCATGACTGCATCCACGCTATCAAGTGATGCGACAAATTCCAGCTTTATGCAAACAAAGCACGATCTCCACCATCTCTTCTACACCCAGTCATCACCGCCGACCCCTCCTGTAAATGGGGCATAGACTTCATGACTTTCCATCCTCCATCCAAAAATGGACACAAGTACATCATTGTGGTAGTGGATTACTTTACCAAATGGGTCGAAGCCATTCCCAAATTTAACAACACCGTTGACACAACAACACATTTTTTCTTCAACCACATCATTACGTGGTTTGGAGTCCCACGACAGTTAGTTTCTGATCATGGAAAGCATTTTGAGAATGAGATATTTCCAGAACTCTCCTCAAAATTAGGCTTCACCCATGAGTTCCCCTCCCCATACTACCCTCATTCCAACAGGGAGGTCGAGGCTGTCAACAAAGTCCTCAAAACCATGCTACAACGTATTGTTAACACACATAAGACCAACTAGCATCATATGTTGTTTTTTGCGTTATGGGCTTATCGCACAGTAGTCAAAACTTCCATTGGTTTTACACCATTCCACCTCGTCCATGGGATCTAAGCCATCCTCCCTATCGAGTGCGAAATCCCCACGTTACGCACTGCCATAGAGCTCTTACCTAACACAACTCCAATGGAGCAGCACTTGCTGACCTTAGAGTCACTTGATGAAGACCGTCGATCTTCACTACAACCCAATGAAGCAGCCACAAAATAGTCCAAAGCCACCTTCGACTGCCATGTCAACCTTTGCTCATTCAATGAAGTTGATCGTGTATTATCTTATGATATCACCCATGACACTCTGGGCCATGGGAAATTCGAATCATTATGGCATGGCCCCTTCATCATCCAACATTGCCTCACTAAAGTCGCCTACATATTGGCCTCTCCAGAAGGCTACCCTCTCAAAGAACCCGTCAACGAGTTGTACTTAAAGAAGTTTTATGCCTAAGCATAGCCTCCATACCTTAGGTTTCTCTTTTTACACATTTGTATATTTTTTAGTATTCTTTACCACCACAACTCCTCATGTATGATCTCTCACCCGTGTTATTGACAGATGCATCATCCATCAGCCTACCACATTGGTTATGCCAACGGTGCCATTCGTTTGACCTACAATCTCACTTCAACCGCTTGGGCCATCTATACCCCCTCACATATCCTACTCCATTCTAGTGGCATATGTTTGGGCTCAACCACCAATAACCAAGCCGAATATGATGTCTTCATTGGTCTCCTCGCCGAGGCCAGTCACCGCCACATTTGTCACCTTAGCATTCTATTACATTCCCAGCTTGTCGTCCTGCAACTCAACAACGTGTGTCATGTTCACAATCCTTGTCTCTTCCGCAAATAACTGCAAGTTAGACTCCTATCTCACAACTTTGATTCCATCATATTTACACATATTCCAATAAACTTCAATCAAGTAGCAGATCACATGGATAACCTAGTATTAGATTGGCATTTATCACATTAAACAACATCATATACATAACATCATACATCTATGAAAACACATAACAATAGACATCATACATCATAAAAACACAAAGCATAAAGACATGAATGGTCAAAATATATCCATTATATATATATATCATCGAGGTCATATAATGTTTTACAAAAAAAAGATATATAATTTCCCATAATATCATGAGTCCCATTACCCCTATGAGTACAAAAAATGGGTATCCAATACCCTATACAAAACTGGGCCCATAAACCCATATACATAAAAAATTGGCACTCAAGGTGACCCAGAGCTCCCCCCCCAGGTCCTTTGTTAGCTAGAGGGGCCCCACCAGCTGGGGACCCTCCAACTCTAGGAGGTATCCGACCAGTCATTGTTTCCCCCACCACCACGGCTCTGTGGATCAATACTCGCCACTCTACGAGTACCCCCACAGACTGGTCCAGGACCTCCTCGTCCCAGATATGGTCCCATATTCCCTCAAGCACACCCTACAAGACCCACTAAAACCATCTTTGTAGATCCTCAAAAGCGGATTCAACATCTCCATGTGGTTCTCTAGTTGGTTCAACACCAACGTCATCTCACCAACACCTCTATACAGCCCTCGGCTCTGCAGGCTCCTGTCGAGCTGTCTCCCTGGAGACCTCTGCCTATCGTCCTCGTGGTCCAACATATGCAAAATAACACCAGATATAATGTTAGAATCCATATACATGTCTAATTAATACTATCTACCAAAATTAAAATAAACAAATACAACACATACCTCTCTGGTCCCAGTCCTCCCCGGGAGGTAGCACCATGTATGAATCTTATCGATAGTCCATACCCGTGTATGGATATCGCAAGATCACATGTGGCATTTGATGCCACACTCATGCAACCGTGGTCATGAAATAGTGGCCACCCTCCCCTCCTCCATGTCAGGCCAACACGTGTCCCCACCGCATCAGTCGCGGCTCTCGCTGCCTCGCTAGCTCTAGAAGAATGCGCGGGTGCAACAAAGGAACCCTCTCCAAAAAACCAAGACACTAACATGGACCCAAATGCAAAGTCATCGAAGTCGGCACACCGACAGCGATTCAACTGGGACATCATCTTGATGTGCATCATCACACCCCATGCAAATAGGTCCCCATCCAAGGCCTGCTCCACCACCCTCAGCTGACCACCAGTGATCCGTTGAGTACTCAAGGATCCGTAGATCCTCACCACCATCACCGTGATGCACTCAGACAATAATTCATCAATGGCCTCAATACGGATGACCCAACCCAACATTGGGTTCGACCCAATACAATGTCGAGCCGCCATGGTCTCCACCCGATCCTCCCTTGGGAGATGGGGATCAACGGCTAGGGACATCCCACATAATGGGAGTCCCGTCAAAAATACACATTTGTAGAGAATGCCAATTGTTCCCCCCTCAAGCACTTCATATCAGTGCTCCACATCCTAATAAGAAACTGGAGAAGGTACTCTTGCGATCGTATAAGGGGGTAGTAAAAAAACTTGATCAACCCATAGGCTGCCAAGTGTGTCTCTACGCCCGAATGTGCCCTCGCAGCCTCTCATAACCGATCCCAGTCACGCTCTTGCCAGTGGATCGACATCGTTCTATAGGATCTGTTGATCACCTATAGCCACATAGAAACATTTGATCAGCCTCATCATCCATCAAAAATCATAAAATATCCAAAAAACTACACCCTTTATCCTTCCCACAATGCGTGGATTTCCCCCATATAGTTGCGCAACTATTCTTCAGACAACTGCACACAAATGCACACCTGTGTATTTCATAGGCGCGCATGGATGCACACCTGTCAGTCAGAAAGGAACGCACCCAATGCACACCTATCTGGCCAGCCCTCGCACACATGTGTGCGACTGTCTTAGAGACAACTGCACATTATGCGTGATATTTCTCGCCATAGCTGTGCATACCCCATGTGTGACAGTATTGAAAAATCCTGCACACATGCATGGGTATCTCCATTTTTCCTGCACATTTTTGGGTCCCTACCTCTAAAATCCCTCGTACGACCCTCCATATAGCCCCTAACTACAAGCTACCAAATTCACAATGTGCAGGATGATAGGACCACTAACCTATCCCTTGTTGCTCCTAGATTGGTAGCCTCACGCTCCTGTAATCTCAAAATGTCCTCACAGCTCTATCGTCATCTCAACAATAGTGACAGGTAGAAATGAGGTGGCATTGTGGGCCCACCACCCATAGATAACCCCTTTTACCCAATTTCCACACTCTGTTACAAGATCCCAGAGCCTTCATTTTCCGATCTATTCTCAGCCATGAGATCTTGATCCATCCATCTACACATTCACATTCCCCGGGTTATCATCTGCACTTAGCCCTAGAGAAGCATTTTCTCATGCCACGTTCAGTTACGCATGCTCAATTTCAATTTTATCAATTAGTTGTTATATGTTCTTTATCATCAGATATTTTTCACGTAGGGTATTTGGTTTTCATGTGTGTAGGTACTTGTTTGTTCAACAAAGCTTACAACCCCTTAAGGTATATGTTTGAAACTAGCATGTAATTATTCCCTCTATAAATCAATTTCATATCCCAGTCAAACCCTCTACCATTCGCCTTTAGGGTCCCCGCATCCAGCTTTGCAGTATCTTTACCTCTGCCACATTTTGGTACTGTCAACCGGTATCACTCTTCCCCACATGAGTTGTCCCATTCATAGTTCCCCTCGACAACTTGACACTCATGTTGATTTCACCCCCTAGGATGGGAGTCCCAATAGTATTATGCACTTCTGAGAATGAACCCCATACTTCTTCTCATCAGATTTCTAACCTTCCCAATGGACTCCTGGGTTATATCATCTCACACTTGGTTCTATTGACTGCACTCCCGCAGTTTTATTATCCCTCCATCTCATCCACCAATAGTTTTCCCATTTGCATATTTTCCTCCATCCATTTACCTAATATAGAAACCCACCCATGGGCCCCCCACCCTCCATGAGTTCTCTTTCACAAACTTGCGGTCTAAATAGGCCAAGCCATCTTTCACTGGGGCACCCATTTCTATATCTGTATACTCAACCCAAATTATTCTTTATTTATTTGGTAATTGTATAAAGCCTTTGTTTCCAGCATATACATAGCTTTTTCATCATCATCCTCAATGGCCTTCTTTTACCTCGCAAAGCAATCCATGTCACCCTTGGTTGGGGCATCCACCCTTTTTTCATATTGACATCATTAACAAACTCCAAGTATCCCAAGTCCCTGTACCCACAATCTCTGAGTTTGCCCACTTTGTTAGCCTCTGGCACATTTTAACCCCATATCTAGTCGTCCCCCTGTCACTAGATCCAGTTTTACAGTTGCTACCAATCATCCCTCAACACCCTAACCAAGGGCAGTCTTGAGTCCCATGTCATCTTGATTTCGTTCATGTTACCCGTCAGTACCTGATATCATCTATTACTCAGTGGATTTCAAGAATCCCTTATCTTCTTGGCGTCACGTCTCCCTTCATGTCGACATCAGCATAGTTTCCATAAGGGCGACAATATCTTGAATCTCATTACCTTTTCAATGAGGAGTCTCAGACGACATAGAGAGAATCATCATCACTTTCTGATTCTGTTGATCCCCATAACATTTGAATTCAATGAACTATCATGTTAAGGTGGGTCTTACTATGCGACCATTGCAGATGGTTCATATTAGCCAAAGACCTCTAAAGTTGATAGGCCATCAATGCTTATGAGTCATCGATAATTATTACATTCATCCATTACTCGCTTCAGAGCTAGTTCACCAGTCAGAACCATCATCTGTCGTTATCAACCACCCTCGAGGTCACTCCAGTTAACTACATCAGCATCCATCATCATTTACAGTCCCACATTTTGGTTTCATAACATGAGCATGGGGCATGCCCGCCTCGTTTGTACACATATTTTATTTTTTCCTAGAGAAAGGTTTGGGTCCCACAGTTTTCCCTCTCTCTCTGGTGGATCTCTCTTGCATTTCGTCTCTTCACTCTTCCTTACAATGACACTCTCAACAAAAGAAACATTGATGTGTTTTGGCTATACGTATGCTCCTAACCTCATGCATTAGGGGGCATCTGTTATCACTGAAAAATCATCCGAAACATTGCACACAATGGTTAAATAAAGACATCAATACCAACAACAATTAGTCCACCTAGAGCACCAAAATCCATCAAAAGGAAAAATACTATATACTTGGTTCAAAAATCAAAGTGCCCAATGTTGTGAGTGGGAAATCCCTCTACGGACTAGCACTTATGGTTGAAATATGCATGCAGAAAAGACCTAAAGATTGTTACTTTCTACCCTCATCCCAGACCTAATCCCCATTATTCTCAAGCAAACACATATTTAAGAAGATCAAATGAGCATACCTTATTTCAGGCGTTTGATGTAGATCCTTCCTTACGCTTGATCACTTTTTGATTGCATCTCTCCTCCCAAGTTTGACCTGCATTCACATAAAACAAACAACAAACTCCACATGCATTTGATATATAGATTAATGGGTTAGAGATTCCATAAAAAAGTATACAATAAACCATGAAAACCTCATATGGTGGGCCGGGAAAAGTATTTCTTTATTATTAACTTCAACAAATCAACTTACAATGATAAAGCCAGTCGTTGCTCCACGAACCTGGTCCTAGGATCCTCTTCAACTTTTCTCCAACTTATTTTCTCTATCTTTCTCTTTGCACAAGGAAGGCTAAAGGGTTGGGACAAAGGGAATATGCAATTGGGTATATTTTCTTTACTATGATTCTCCTCTTCCAAATGGGACCCCTAACCCTTCTTTTATAGGCTAGAAGAAGCTAGGTATTTGGATGAACCCTCGGCCATGCATGGCCAGAAGGTTCAGTTAACTCACCTAAAGCTGTGTGTTCCATCAACAACTTTCCTTTTTCCATGCTTTTGTAGGTACATGCAGGTTGTTTTGGGTCAGTGAGCATGTACACATGTGCAGTAATAGAGCAGGGCACGTGGGCCTTTATAAAAAATGTTTTTAAGAAGAGTTGTTCAGTAGTGCTTTGGCAAAGAAGGAATCTGAGAAGGCCTGATACCAAGTAAGCATGTTTGGTGCAAATTAGGTTTATAACAGATGCCCCCTAATGTGTGAGTTCAGAAGAGCATCTGATGGCTGAAATACATTACCAATCTTTACTGATGTGCCGAACAAGTGAGCCCAAGGACCAGAAATCAGGAGGCGTCGTCTGCAAAAATAACAATTGTCTCATCGAGGCGGGCATACCCATGCTCAGGATAAAATAAACTCATGGATACCAATCAAATACACTGTAGATCCATGTCATATAACTATATAAAGTGTAGCCACGAACAATACACAACAGAGCTACATCTCGAAATCAAAAAGATATACATGTAGAGTATCCATCTTCTTAGAAGCTAATAAGGCCTGGTGGCTGGAGATGAGGTCTTCAAAGCTCAAGCAACAACTTCAAAATCTTCAAAACTCGGGTAGGAGTGTAATATGAGTGTACGACTTCACTACCCAGAGGTCTTCGATGGCTCGTCGATCATGGACTAGAGAATCTTGATGATCATACTGAAAGATTCATTGATTTCGAACAAGGACTTGATTGGACGTTCAGGATGGCCGGGTATGAGGGAAATAGACAAACTGCATAAGGGTCGACTCAGGCTTGGTAAAAACTTCCCTTGAACAACAACACGACAAATGATGAGACTTAGGCAACATGGCATTAATCATAAGTTTACGAGGTAGGAGGAAACACAAATCCTCCATATGTTTGGAAGAATAACCAAATGGAGGAGGACACAACTCTACGTAGAGAGAACAACTTCCTAAGGTCATATTAAATCCCAGAGTTTGACAAACAAACAGACAGATGTGCTTTATCTAAGGGTGACTTATTGTGATTCCAATAAAGAAAATACTTTTCCCTTCCTCTTTTTGGGGTATATTTGATTTTTTTATTTTTTATTTTTTTTAATGATTTTGGAAAAAAGAATAAAAGAATGTTACGTTACAATGGAGAAACGAGGGTTACAAACATACAAGTTCAAGGCGAAAGGAAAATACTAATGTTCAAAGCAATGACACTCGAGAAAAAATCCTCCAGGGGCCAAAGGTGTTAAGATGTAGAGGCAAAGTGCTACAAGGCTTGCATAGAAGGTATGCTTCAGATGGTTCAGTTGAGAGCAACATGGAGTTGGCATTTAGACCAAATACACAGGTATGCAAACGAGGTTAACAAAATACACAATGGTAACTTCCTTCGATGTAAGTTTAACGAGCCCAGAGAAGGTAATCTCAGTGGTTTTTCATATTTAGAGAGTCTGAAAAACGTAAAAGGAGACTCCATTGGGGTACCTTTTTCGAAGATAGTCTAGTCGGTTCAAAAAAGGGGTAAACTAGCACCGACAAGATGTCTATTCAAAACCATTTTAATGACTGTGATAAAGACAAGATCCTTCGACCATTTTTTCATTTTTAAAGAGTCTGAAAAAATCTTAACTATGGACTCCGTCAGGAATGTTCTTCTGGACTAGTTTAACGAGTATGAAAGAATAAGGTCACTCGACGATCTTTTCAATTTTAGGGAGTCTGAAAAGAGCTTAACTATGGACTTCGTGGGAGTTCCTTTTTCGTAAATTTAGTCCCTCAGGCCCAAAACAGGGTTAAAATGATACCTGAGAGTACTCTTCTAGAGAAATGAAGTTCCATAGAGTATACCTTTGTTCTTACAATTGACCGTCTGAACCGAAAAAGGGGTAAACTACCGCCGAGCAGACGTGACTTCAAATTTCAGTTTAACGAGTGTGAAGGGCCACAAGATCGCTCGACAATCTTTTCATGTTTAGAGGGTCTGAAAAGGGCCTAAAAGAAGACCCGTTATATCTTTTGGGAGTCCCGATGGTGAGGTCAAGGGTGAAAAGGAATCATGCAAATGAGGCTCAAACTTGTAATCAGGAAAAACAACAAGGACTCCCGAGCCTACAGTTATTAGAGACAACATGGACGCCATAATGCAACGAGGATCTACCTAGGGCATCCATGTTCCGGTAAGCTCTACCACCAACTCGCGACACTTCTAAAGAAGCAATGATGGTTCCATGTCACAACCTGATGGGATCGATCCTATGGCAAATGGATAAAGACAACGAGATACAAAATTCAGGGTAAAAACCTAACCTATATGCTCAAGTTGATCAACTGAGAATTTTTCATGGACTGTAAAAAGTTACCCAAAACTCCAAAAAAAACAATTGTCCTGATACTCGATCATACCCCTCCAATACAACTCCTGAATCACTCTAAATGGTTTTCGTTTTAAAGAAAATGATAAGGGGGGCCAAAAAAGTGACAAAAAGAGGCCAAAAAGTCAATAAATAGAAGTTGATAGCTCATTATCACCATTGCTGATTTGGAAATTGACTCTGGAGCCAAAAAAAACCCTTTGATAAAAGTGGTGATTCTGGGAGCTACAGTGGACGAAACAACCATCTGTCTGGACCAAGTAAGTACAAACTCTCTTATCTTGCATTTTAAGTCTTTATTTTTGCTTTGGGTTCTATTTTTTGGGGGGGCTTCAACCTTCAAAAGGTCGGCGCTAGGTCCACGTGGGCTATCTCAGGACAGGCCACGTGTACATTCAGGTAGAGTAAACTCTGCATGCGTGTACACGCAACTGTCAGTATTACAACCTGCGTGGACCCCCTTATTGAATGAAAAAAATCTTAAAAAACAAGGGTTAACCCTCCTGAACCTTGATGTTTTTCAGGATGTATGTTCATTGGAGAGAAAGAGAGCATGCGGAGGTAAGTGAGTTGGTCGAGGAAGACCCCAATGTTGTGGTTGCCTTGATGCAATGTGGGCTGCTCAAGTTCTTCTTGTGTCCTTTTATGCGGGCACAACCTAGGCTACTGAATGCCTTGGTTGATTACTGGCATCCGGATGTCAAGGCATTTATGTTAGAGGGGTAGTCACTGGTGCCCATGACAAAAGACATATACTTTTTGACTGGCCTCTCCAAGAGAGGGGAACCAGTCAACTTCCGGACATTTCCTTCGGGGCCGCATAACATAGCGAAATTGATAGGACTGTAATGTGAGGCTGGTACAGACCGCTCGAGCTCACAGGTGCCCATAAGAAAGATTACTGACTTATCGCTACAAGCGATTGTGTTGCTTATTGGGCGAATCACTGGTTTTGTAGCTCTACATCAAGTGTCCCATGCACAGATGAACTGTGTTGTCCAATGCTTAAATGAACAAATATTTGACTGGAGCACAACATTGTTAGATTGTATGAAGAGGCAGCTGACAGATTGTCGGTTGTGGACACAAAGGAACTTCGGGTTTGGGACCATTCTATGCTCTTTCTTATTTGAAAGAGTCACGAGCTTCAGTCCTCGAGTAGTGGTACGAGGACACCAGGCCTCTCTTCCTGTAGTTTGTATATGGGCAGTGCTACTGCCACGACAGGGTGGTGGAAGGACCAATGAGTCCTTTGATGATGATTTCTTCGCTTGGCTGTTGCGACAGATCCCAGTTATAGAGGATTACCCCTATGCTGGGATTGATTTCTCGAGAGACCCTGAGATACCAGTACCTCCTGGTGAGGAGCGAGGAGAGATGGGTAAGTTTACTTCATTGTTTTGTTGTTTTTTTTGTTTTTGTGAAACACATGTAATTTTTATGTTGCTTTTGTTATATATCATTTTTTTTCATACCAGAGTATTTGACAGATATGTGTTTGTTGTGTGCAGATGTGGGACCGGTGCGATCTGTGTTCTATGCGAGGAACATGCATCGTCCTCGACCAGGAGCCGCACCTGCCGTCGCAGGGGGACTAGCAGCAACAGGAGATCTTCCAGTCGGGGAGGCTGAGAGGGTGTTGAGACAAGTCGAGCGGAACTTTACTGCACTTACTCGCACGGTCCCTATGGAAGAGATTGAGGATATACCACCATCTATGTAGCCTCATGTAGTGGGGGCACCATGGACGTGGGTCCGATTTTTTTGGCATTTGGAAAACGTCATAGATCAGTACAACAGTGCCCACAGGCCCTGACCTTAGTTAGAATTTTCACGTGCCGAGAGCACTACTTGTATATATTTTTGAGGGCATAAGCTCCGTGACTCGTTATTGGTCATATTTTTGAGGCGCTTGCATCCACCTATGTACTCTGGTGACTATGATGTTATATATGGATTTTTATGTCTTTTTCGTGGCTTATGGATTACTTTTGCAAAAAATGTATTTACATGTTTATGTGTATGTCCTTTCATATGTGTGCAGGATGCCTATCTAAAATTTGATTAGCTAGAGTATCTGTAATTTGGTTTAAACTCCTAAGAACATGAAAATATGTAATATAATCAAAGCTTCATTCTAAGAGACGTACCCTAAGTAATTGTTGGTGTAATGTCAGATCACGAACACGGTAGACTCTATTTAACTGAGACACAACCAACTGAGCGTCGAGGTAGACCTGGAGATGAGAGATACCAAATGACAAGGCGTCACGAAGCAACTCAATAACTGCACTATACTCAGCTACATTATTTGTGGTGTCACCTAAGCATATACCTCCAGAAGATAATAACTGGCCTCGAGGTGAAAATATTATCCAAGCTGCAGAGGCAAGTCTCCGAGTGTGCCGGCTAGCACCGTCTGCGTACCCAATGAACACTTTGGATTCACTTGACATATACCATAGTGACGAAAGATACATCAAAAACACTTCGTCCATAACACTAAAAGAAACTAGAAAGTAATAGTACAAAGACTATACATATGTTACAAAAAGTTACCCATGGTGACCTGCCTATGAGTAATACTTCTTGAGTTAGAGTCCATTTCTAGGCTCTGCCAAAGCATTCCCTTCAAATTCAACCAGACGATAAGCGTCCTTCCTAAGAACCTCTTTAATGATGAAAGGTTTGAACGACATGGCTTTGAATTTTCCTGCCCCCAGGGGGTCCTTATCTTGGTCGTAGACCAGGACAAGGTCACCTTCAATGAAAATCCGAGGACGAACTAACCTATCATACTAACACTTGAATTTATACTTGTGAGCCTCATTGGCCAGGGCTGCATCACGACGTTGCTCATTGAGTTGCTCAAGGTATAATAACCGTTCTTCAAGTGGAGAAGTATCTGGCAATAATTGTACTGCCAACTTTAGGGACAGGATCTGACATTCGACAGGCAAGACTACTTCCAGCCCGTAAATGAGTTGAAAAGGTGAGAAATCGGTTGTAGTATTAACAGATGTTCGGTAAGTCCATAATGTTGAGTATAACATCAAATGCCAATTTGACTTGGCTGAGTTGATCGTTCGCTGTAGGATGGTCTTGAGAGATTTATTCACAGCTTCTACCTGACCATTTTCTTGGGGGTAGTAGGGTGAAAAATGTTCTTTCCGTAACCCAAGATTTGATGTTAACTCGATCATCATCTAGTTCTGAAAGTGTCTTCCATGGTCAGTGACAATCTCCCTCGGGACGCTGAACCTTGCTATTATCTGGTTGAATGAAAAGAGAGTTGCAGTCTCTCCATCATGTTTAAACGTTGGCATAGCTTCGACCCACTTCGTGAAGTAGTCAACGGCTATGATGATGTAATGATGCCCCCTTGCTGAAGGAGGGTTGAATGTAGTGTAATCAATCCCCCACTTGGTGAAGGGACCAACTGTGATGACAGGAAACATGGGAGCAGGATGTGCCCTCATCTTCTGAGAGAAAATCTAGCATGGGTGGCACTTCTTGACTGATTCGATACAATCTTTGATTAGTGTCAGCCATAAGTAACCTGCTCGTAGAATCTCTTGGGTTGTTTCCAACCCAGACAAATGACCACCACAGGTAGGCTCTGGTATGGGAATTGTTAAGCATGATAACTGCTTCTTCGTGAGTGAGACATCGGCGCAGGATACAGTCTACACCTCCCTGATACAAAGTATCATCGAGTATGAGATAATTCTTAGCCTGATGACATATGCGTCGACGCTCATCATGAGAAGCAGAGGTGGGGCACTTCAAAGTCTGGAGATAGATAAGTATATCTCCGTACTAGGGATCCGAAGAGGTGATAAAAAACATATCTCCTCTGATAGGTGACTCTTCAGGCACAAAATCACCTGACTCAAGCGGAAGTTCTGAAATAAGTTCTGCGAAGACCAATGACTTTTTGGATTTCGCTATACTATGACTTTTTGGAAGAGGATAACCATAGTAAAGAAACTATACTATGACTTTTTGGAGAATCATAGTAAAGAAACGAAATCTAAGTCAAACTCCTAGAGGACGACTATCCATCTACTGATCTTTCCGCCTATTACCCGTCGTGTCAACATGTACTGGAATGGATTCACGACAGTAATGACGGTGGTCTTGCGAAACAAAAAATAATGACGAAAGCATTGAACAGAACGAACTACTGCCAACACAATTTTTTCGATATGAGAATAATTGAGTTCCAGTCCTATGAGGCCTCAACTTAGGTAATAAATCACATATTCTGAGAACAGGTCATCCTCTTGGACTAAGACCATGCCGATGGTTGACTCTGTTGCAACCAGGTATAATAAGAAATCTTTGTTATAGTTAGGTGGATGAAGCAGAGGGGCAGTCGTGAGGGCATGTTTCAACGCATCGAAAGAGCATTGGGTGGCATCATCCCAATGAAAAGGAACGTCTTTCTTCAGTAAGTGTATAAATCTCTTTGTGATCTCGGCATAGTTGGTGATGAAATGTCTTAAAAATTTTGCCTTGCCCTATAGACTTCGAAGTTGAAGAATTGTGCGTGGGAGAGGAAAATGAATTATTGCCTCAACCTTGAGAGGATCGACCATGATCCCTGTTGTTGATACTATGAATTCTAACAAGTATCTTGATGTTACGCAAAAGCTGCACTTGTTTGGATTCAAGAGAATCTGGAAGTAGCGACAATTCTCAAAGATGAGTTGGAGGTGTGTGGGATGATCCGTTCTCTTGTGAGATCGAGATGCTAAATCATCTAAATAGGCCTTGACTATATGCTTGAGGTCATGGAAAGAAAAAACCATGGCCTGTTGAAAGGTCGCTCCAGCATTTTTGAGACCAAAAGGCATCTTACGATATGCAAATGTACCCCAAGGACAGATGAATGTCGTTTTGTGCTGGTCTTTGGGTTTGATTTGTATTTGGTTATATCCCGAGAAATCGTCCATGAAAGAGAAGGCCTCACAACCCGCACATTCATCAATTATCTGGTCAATGAATGGTGTGGGAAAATAATCTTTGGGACAGACCTTGTTCAAATCACGGAAGTCTGTACATACACAAATTGTGCCTTGTTTTTTATTGAACGGCACAGGGTTTGACACCCATTGGGTCAAATGGATAGGATAGATAAAACCGGATTTTAGCAGTTTATCAACTTCAACCTTAATGGCTACTACTTTCCTGGGGTTAACTGGATGAAGCTTCTGCCAAACAGGCTTGGCATCTGGATAAGTTTTGATTTCATGTTCGACTATTTTTGGATTGATGCCTAGAATTTCCTCGTAAGACCAGGCAAAAACGTCATGAAATTCTTTAAATAGATTTGTGTAGATTTGAATCTCTCCGGGGGAGCAGTCAGCTTCGATGAAAACATTCTCCACGACGCCAGGGGTTCTGGAGATATTGATCGATATGGTTTCAGCAATGGTTGCCATATTACCCTCAACATAGACCTCGTGTGTAGCTAAGGGATTAATAGGACAAGACCTATCTCTAGTCATAGTCAAGGTGAATTCTCCGGCCTCGATTCTGCTTAACTCTGGGAAAAAGTATGATCTATGATGAAGATCATCCCAGGGTTTGTCTAGACTAGTCATTGCTTCAATTACTGATTCTTCAGAGGGAAATACTAAGTCTAATGAATCAGTGTTAGCGAGAGAACCTTGAGCCCAAATAGGCTCTAGAAGCGGATCGAAATCTTGTGCAGGAGTTGGATCTAGGTTGGCTGAAGCTTGTTGGACTAAAGAGTATGCTACTTTAGCTACGAACAAGGGCATGGACATGCTCAGGTGCCCTGTCCCCTCCATCGTGGTCGATGGGGAAGGAAATATCCATGGATCGGTGAAGTAAGTCATGCGAAATGACAAAACTTGGAAAATCTCAACCTTATGGTGGTTGGATATGAACTTGACATCGCCTTGAGGGGGTGGGTAATCGAAGGTACCCATCAAAGATGGACACAAACCAACCCCTACATTGACTATGCCTGGTTGAGGATTATCGATCATCGAGACCATGGGACACCCCCAATGAAGGGTCAGGTCTGGAGAAAGACAATTGAACAATGGTTACAATCTAGTCCTCATGTGGAAACAACAAGACCCAGAAAACTGTAGCAACCACTGCTTGCATGGCATAAGTCCAACTTCTTCCTAACAAAAGATTGTAGTCGAGGGATGCGTCGACTACTTCTACTTCAACACACACGGTCTTCCCTCCCAATTGCACAGGAAAAGAAGGAATGATACCATGTGGTCGGAATGAACAACCGTCGAAAGCAGTGAGAAGAGTAGGTGACGGAGACAAAACAGGTTGGCCAATGGCCTTCCAACATGCCAATGAAATAATGTATGTCGAGGCACCCTCATCAACCACCATGCGGAAAATATTGCAAGTAAGAGTTTTCGTGGGGTGGGCCACTACTATCTGAAATGCTACGTGGTAAGGAAGATGAGGTTTTAAGTCGGTTGTATCGAGCATGATGGTACCCGGATTACAAGTATTGGTAGATCCTAAAGCAGTTAACAAAGATTTCCTTTGGGAAGGGAAACTTTGGAGGACCTCCAAAGCAGACATTGCATAAGGGGTTTGAGACAAATCCTCCACCATAGAATAGTTCTGGGCGGCCCTTACATTTGGGTTGTGAGAAGCTTTATTGAACGTGCCTTTTGGGATGCATGTCATTGTTTCACCCAAAGTCTTCTCAATCTGTAGAGGAAGAGATGGGAGTTCGGCTTCTTTTCCCTTCTCAGAAGTGCTTGGTTTACTGTAGTCATGCGCTCTAGTAGATATGAAAGCATCACCCTTCATCATATATAAATTCGTGGATGTGGGATTGTTCAAAGATGGAGAGGGTCCTTGACTACCCCCTTCCGCGCTTGGAGAGGCTCGGGTTAGGTTTTTCCCATGCTAAAATGGATTGGTTAACACAGCAGGTTGTTGTTGTGTCACAAACTTTTGGGCCTCTGCAAGCTGGGGACATAGGTGGGTCGGGTGGTCTTCCATGCACAAGTTTCATGGATACCTCACCTTTCGTTTCTCAGTGGTGCCCCCGCTAGCATTATCAGTGGGTTTCTTATCCCCCTTACCCTTCTTTCATTGTTTTTTCTTTCCTTCAGGTTGCTGGGTGGCCTTTGGATTTGTCAATTGCACTGTGTGTACATATGACGTTTTAGTAGGGGGAGCAACCAAAACAGTAGTTTGGCTAGCCACTGTGTGTTGTATAGACAATTGTTGCAACTACTTTGTTAGTTTCTCAACGGGCTTTGTTTGTGCTAAACGAACAATACCATCGGCATGTGGGCCAACTCTCTGTCTAGTTTGATCAAGTATTGAGTGTGGCGCATCTGGAAAGATCTCGTATAATAAACTGGACTGAGAATAGATGAGCTCAAGCTGTTGAGCTCTCATGATGGCATCTTCTTTGGAAAACACTCCTGAAGTCGCGACGTCTTTGGATAAATCTGGAACCAAAGACTTAAGGAACCCCTCAAGCAGGAATGTTGGTGGTACTGGTACCTTAATTAAACTCTTTCGGTGTCTCCATTCTTGGATGTGATCAGAGATACGCTCTTCTTTTGTCTATGAGAAATTGGCCAGCAATTCTGTGCCAGCGTCGTATCTCACAGGTAATTGGAAATGGTTTAGGAAGGCCATTGCCAATTCGCCGAAGGAAGAGTATCTTGAGTAGTCGAGCTCAATGTACCATTTCACGGAACTCCTAATGAGAGTACGTTGAAACAATTGCAACTGTATGGAGTCGTCTTTCAACGAGTTAGATGAACACCAAAGGTGGAAGGTAGTCACATGATCACCTGGATCTTCGTTCGGCTTGGCCTCGAACTTTGGTATGTTCAAAGGTAACTTTGTCGGCATAGGGGGGCAACGTGGATCATGACAGATAGGGTCATTCAACAACCTTGTCAAGTCTGGAAAATGCAAGGTTTCCAGGAAAGGTAGCTTGGGTTGTTGGTGATAACCTAGGAAAAAGGGACCTGGAGTTTGACTGGCACCAGGTTTCCAGGAAAAGTTCGACTACTAGCTTAGGTTCTGGTAAAAACCATGGCCATGACCAGTGTAGGGATTCTGCATGTGAGGAGACATCATCGACTGATTCCCAAAATAGGACGTAGATGGATGGGCGCACATTACATTCAAAGGACTTTGGGAAGGGTTTCCCCATGCCTATCCCGTGGGGATAGGCATAGTACCTTGTCCAGGGTTCCATTGACTGTGGAAAGAATTTCCCTAGATCGACATTCCTGACGAAGGAACAGATCCCTGCCAAGAATTCCAAGGCCCTGATGCGGAAGAAGTTCCTGGGTTTTCCCCCTGTGCAGGAATAGTACCCTGCATAGGAATAGGTTGTCTGAAACCAGGGTTTCCCCTAGTCGGAAAAGAAACTAACAAGAAGGCGTTGTTACCAAACACACCGAACAAATAAAATGGTGTCGAACCTACCAGCATATTATGCAAAAGCAGTCCTTGACGCCCTGCTCCAAATAAACTATGGTGTGCAGGTGGCCCGACAGACTACTAATGTGTGCCACCGAGCGAAGGGGACGAGGGAGGTATATGACCTCCCCCATAAGGGAAAGCGTTAAAAAGAGCTGAAGTGCCCCCCATGTGAACTTGCAGAGGAGCATTAGAGCTCCCTGCTCCCAGACCTGAAGTCTGTGAAGTGGAGTAGGAAAGTACAGGACTTGTACCTAAGCTAGGCATCCCGTATGAGAACGGAGGGCTGTCGCACTTGGTGGGAAAGGGGTTGTGGCCGCCGCCATCGATGGGATCAAACCACTGTGTGAGGTAGAGGCGGTCGAGACCATGGTGGCTCGGACCGATGATGGTGGGTTAGGAGGTGGAAACTCTCCTATGGTGACAACCATAGTGGGAATTGAAGAATTCCCAGAGGGAGTGACAACATTTGTTTCCATTGCTGCGTCCGACACTATCTGGCACTCGTAAGGGTGAATCGATACAATGATGGGTGTTGAAAGATCAGTGGTTGTAGTTTTAGGTGGACCAAGAGCTTTCTATCCAAAGTCTAAAATGGTAGTTTCCTCCGAATGTTGGTCGGG
This sequence comes from Picea mariana, assembly GCA_032191745.1. NCBI lineage: Eukaryota > Viridiplantae > Streptophyta > Pinopsida > Pinales > Pinaceae > Picea > Picea mariana. Next base: position 96,687 of record JASDQU010241930.1, read on the forward strand.
CACAATTTCTTGTGACTCAGTCGCTTCAAAAGACCCTAGTTGGTCTAGCTTTAGCCTTAGTGGTGGCAGGGGTGGCTACAGTGTAACCGGTGATAGGCCCTAAAGCCTTCGTGACCAGTAGAGATCATGATCCTCCACTGTGTAAGAAGATCAAAGACACTCTAGGGCTGTCTATTTGTTCAAAAAACAACACACACTAAAAAGTCCCTACAAGATAAAACAAGCAAACACTAAACTAATTGGAAGAATAGTTACAACAACCAACACTAGAGAAACTTACCGGTGCAAGTGCAACTTGCACACAGAAGCACCCTCCGGGTATACTCTGCAAAGCATGGCCCAATGTCTATCCTAGGTACCGCGGTATACCCCTGCAGTCACCTGTGTATGTCCCTAAAAATATAAGAAACTAGGTTGCCAGCGTGCGAACAATCACCAGGAGGGTACAGTCGAAAGTCGGGTAGACCACAATGAGCAGGGTATCGAGCCTGAAACTTGTCAAGGGTATCGAAATAAAGTGGTCCGGAAGACAACTGAAGACCTCGAACGGATTTGAGACCCATGAAGCTTCATGGAAAATGCAATCGACGGAATCCCAAGACAAGAACTCTATATGTGTTCTCCACTATGATTGGTCCAGCTTTGGAGGGGTTATCTTCGCTACCTTCCTGCACATGACCTCATGTTTATCCCCTGTGTTAGAGGGGGGTCCCAGATAACTTTCACGATACTGGACTTTGACACTCCCTACCTCAGAATCCAATGTTTGATTTTAATGGCCTTGAAGAGTTTCCTCTCCAACCTAATTCAAGGCCCTAACCCTAAACTAGTTGGTTGACCCTACAAAGATAAAAAGTCTAATGAATTTTAGATTTAGTGTTAATTTTTATGGCTTGTCTTAAGTCAAAGGTTATGAAAGTGAAACTAATGATGTTTTAAAAGACGAAAGAAAAATAAACAGAAAGTTGGAAACAAAAACCTTTACTTCACTTAACTCTTAAACAACTTTTCAAACTTAAATTTTTTTCTAAGATCTTTGAACAGCAAACTCAAAGCAGGATTTCACTTGAATACGGGCTACTTATGAACTAAGCAAACTGCCAAGAACTTATGAAAGAAAAAACTTTTCCCTAGTTACTAATGTAAAATAACACTTTTTAACCAACAAAGAAATAAAAGATATTTTTTTTTTATTTGAATGCTCACAAAGAAAAAAAGGAAAAATACCGACAAGTCAAAACCAAGAAAATTTTTTGGCCTAAGCATAGATCGCAAAGAGTCACTTTTAAAAAATCACACACAAGAAAATTAAAATTGGACTCTCACACTTGTCTAAAAAACCTATAACATAAAATTTTTGAGGAAAACTTCTAAATGAAAAAAAAAAGCTATTGCTGTGATCAAACCTAAGACACTGACCGCTGTGACAGAGACCCAAACCTGAGAGGTATAGTTCTTGTCAAAAGAAAGGATGACTTCCTTACTTTCAACAAAAACTCTCTCCATAGGCACACTGCTGACGGTACCACAACAAGCGTGTGCACACGAGCTGTGTAAAGTCAGAGAGCATGTACACACGTGTTGGCCTTATACAGGCCATGTGTATATCTGAAACTATGAAACAAACAAAAATCCAGGCAACCCTGCCCAGGCAGAGACTACTGGTATTGAGAACCAGAATCTCTTGAAGACTCAAACACTTACTTTAAACAGAAAGAGAAAACAATTCAAGGAAAACTTCATAGAAAAAACCAATCTGAGGTGAAACCTAAGCTATAGACTGCAAACAACAAAGACTAGAAAGAGTTCCAGAAAACCTCTGAGAAGGACTAATTTTGACAAGGGAGAGGATGACTGCCTCTTTAAAAGAAATTTTTTGGAATCCTACACGCGACTTTCACCTCCTCAGCTAGTGTGTACACGCGGGCTGGGAGAATGCAGGGCGTAGGTACATGCATGCAGACCTTATATAGGCCATGTGTACCTCTGTGGGTCATGGAAAAAAAAAATTACAGTCAAGCAAAGAAACAGAGATAACTGGTATGGAAGACCAGAATCTCTGTTAGCTCAAACTTTTGCAGAAACTTTAAAAACAGGAAAATGAAACCAGTTCTTAAAAATACCCAAAAATATCCCCAGGAACCCTAGAGATCTCCCCAGTATGGTCGCCAATTCTGTTGTGAGTGGGAAATCCCTCTACAGACTACAACTTAGGGTTGAAATGTGCATGCAGAAAAGACCTCAAGGTTTCTACTTTCTACCGTCGTCCCAGACCTAATCCCCATTATTCTCAAGCAAACACATATTTAAGAAGATCAAATGAGCATACCTTATTTTGGGTGTTTGATGTAGATCCTTCCTTACGCTTGATCACTTTTTGATTGCATCTCTCCTCCCAAGGTTGACCTACATTCACATAAAAAAAACAACAAAATCCACATGCATTTGATATATAGATTAATGGGTTAGATATTCGATAATCAAGTATACAATAAACCATGAAAACCTCATATGGTGGGACGGGAAAAGTATTTATTTATTATTAACTTCAACAAATCAACTTACAATGATGAAGCCAGTCGTTGCTCCACGAACCTAGTCCTGGAGTCCTCTTCAACTGTCCTCCAACTTCTTTTCTCTATCTTTCTCTTTGCACAAGGAAGGCTAAAGGGTTGGGACAAAGGGAATATGCAATTGGGTATAGTTTCTTTACTATGATTCTCCTCTTCCAAATGGGACCCCTAACCCTTCTTTTATAGGCTAGAAGAAGCTGGGTATTTGGACGAACCCTCATCCATGCATGGCCAGAAGATTTACTTAACTCACCCAAAGCTATGTGTTATGTCGGCAACTTTCCTTTTTTCGTGCTTTTGTAGGTACACGTGGGATGTTTTGGGTCAGCGAGCGTGTACACACATGCAATAATAGAGCAGGGCGCGTGGGCCTTTATAAAAAGTGTTTTTAAGAAGAGTTGTTTAGCAGTGCTTTGGCAAAGAAGAAATCTAAGATGGCTTGATGCCAGGTAAGCATGTTTGGTGCAAATTAGGGTTATAACACCCAAATTCACAAAAGGGCACGTGCACATAGTGTGCATGCTAACACGGGCCTCAACGCACAATGTGTGCAAGATGCACAAATTTATATGAGAAAATCCACACACTTCCATGAATGATGTGTTTATGAATCTTGTCGGCCTCTCAACCACTTCTAGTCCGACCCCAACATGATTTGACACACATATCTGAGCAAAATCTAGCTTGGAGGTTGGTCAAGGGATAGGAAGTTCCCTAAAAGGCCCCTTGTTTACACTATGAACCAATTATATCTTGCCATGAATGGACATTGTTGTTCCTAAGTTTGTACTTTAAGGCTCTAAAGTACATCGTCAAGGCATCCGAAAAGAAAGAGAGGGATAAGGATAAAAAGGTAGGTTATATGAAAAGGGTTATTGTTGGTTCCTTAACAGTCTCTGTCTAGCTTCCCAGTTTTCCTGGATGCTAATGTCTCTTTCAATAACCGCCCATGAGCGCTCTAACTCAACCTGGTTGTTTTTTGTCTGTAAAATGGTGTTAAATAAATTCAAAGCAATGCTCATTTGATCCGATAGTCTAGGTTCAATATTAGGTTGTCTCGTGACTGGAACAATCATGGGTGAAAAGGATAGAAAGGGTAAAATCTGTGTTTTCTTTAAGAGTTCGCTATTTCTGCTTCAAAACATGTAAAAAGAACTCCAAAAAACCTTGAATAAATAGTGTGATGAAATCAAAGGCCGTTTCTAGTATCTGAGTTAAATTTTGAAAAAGGGGAGATGCATGAAGTGAAAAGAAAACATAAAGCTGCTGAACAGGGTGAGGCATCAATTAAAGAGGAATCTCACTTTGTTGACAGGAGAAGAAAGTAATCAGGAAAAACTCTTAATGAAGCATACGATATTGAAATTTAAAACATTTGCAGGTCTTATATCTATTGATAGCCGATATAGAGGAAAAACTGTAAATGATTAAATAGCAAGAATAATTGTTCACCACAGTAGAGGTTGTACTAAATTGTAGTTAAGTATTCATTAAAGATATATATGAAAAATATGAAACAACAAAGAAACACGTAACTCAAATTTGACTAGATCTGGAATCTTCAATCCGTATTTGTATTTATTCAAAAATATCTTCAAATTATTCCTTACAATGTGCCCAGAAAAATCCCCCTTTTGATCAGTATCCTGAAATTACATTTATACCAGACCCCTGATGATTGTTGGTTGGTGATCTCCTAACTCCTAGGGACAAACGGTTACAAGAATTGAAAACCCCAACTGTTTACATGATTATCATTTACTTTCCTATCATTTTGATAATATAAGTTTTCAAAATGATACTTCATTTTTTTACTGAAGTATCTCCTTCTTTTGACTTGATATATTGAATACATTTTTCAAGAAGATGTACGAAATTTCTGGGAGACTCTCGAAGATCCTTTGCTTCAAATAAATAGAATTTTCTTTGAGTTTCTAGAAGCCGATCTTCAATTTCATTACCAACAAACTTGATTGATTGAAACTTTAAGTTGGGCTTAACTAGCCACATGTCTATTAGAGTAACGTCCATTTCCTTTAACTGTGAAATTTCCATTTGAAATTTGTTCAAACCCTCTTTGAAATTCAACTTGTGTCTTACAATGTTTATCTGTCCTAATTGCCCAATGCAATTGTCTCTTCCAATACCTAATGATTCCTTGTCCAATGAATCAAAGATTATTTCACCATCATCTTTGATTTCTTTGACTATTTTCTTATATTCTACTATGTTGTTTTCCCATACCTTGAGCATGATATCGCCTCTAATCTTCTCTGTGAAAGAGAGATTTATAATTTCTGATACTTCTTCGTTTTCAGAACATACAACTAACTTTTGGAAAGTGTCCCTCGCTGCTTTAGATTCTTTTTCTTTAAAAATAACATTATCAAAAGCATTGCTTTTTTCCTGAAAATAATTCTGAATAATCTCTACTTGGGAGATTACTTTCTGTTGCTCAGCTTCTACCTTCGCATGTATTTCCAGTGATTGGTCCTGAAAATTTTTAGGTCTATAACCTAGCCTTTTATTGAATTCAATTTAACCTGTAGTTGTCTTACCAATTCTTCTTGTTGAATAACTTGTACTTGGCTAGTCTACATCTTTTCGTTCATCTCATCTAGACTTGACTTAAGCGATTGAATTTATTTCTTGTCAGCAGCTCTGGCCTACTCTAGACCTTTATTTATTTTTTCTTTGATACTTTTCTCGGTATCTTTTAGTTGATATTGTAACTGGGTTATCCTGCGGTTACTATGTTCCAACCTTGCTCTCATATTGTTAATAGTGAATAGTTTTGTTGTTGTCAGCGCTCCCATGGAGCCCGCCACCTCTGTAGCAAAATATCCCTCTTCCAAGTTTTGCCCATCCACCAACACCTTGTGTTTATTTACCATACCACCTTCTCTCATATACATCTCCTGTTTTAATACAACCTTCCTCTTTTTACTGAAGAAGTAAACAGAGGGAGGAATTTCAACCCTGGAGATAGGGTCGAGGTCGCTAGCATATATGACTCATACCTGAGGGAAACCAAAAATAGATTGTAAAGGGGTAAAGGAAGTGATGGGGTTTCCCAAATATATGGATTTTGTTTCACTTGTTGTCTTGGGAGTATCAATATGAAGAGTAGATGACACAGGAGGGGGAGATTGACTGGACTTGGGAGGTGTCTCAGACCCTTTTTCTGTTTCTTCTCTTAGATTCTCTGTCTGTTGGACTTTTTTGTTTTGTGAAGATCCTTCGACCTCCTGTGGGTTTTCTTCGGTGTTTTCTTTATTCTGTGCTTTTTGTCTGAAGCCTGGGGGAATGTTTTCTTATTCTGGAGGGGGCGTTGTTTCTTCGCCCTGCAATACCTTGGGCAAACCATTTTTCCTGTGTCTTTGGAAGGCAAGAAGGTTGGTTTGCAAGTCGGATGATAACGTCTAAACCCTGCTTAACACCTCTTCATAGGTTTTGACCCCTTTGAAAATGTCATCGCGAGGGGATTCCTCATGTTCAAACACTTTCATGCCACAGTGAGCCATGTGGATCCCCACTGTTTGATAAGGGTCATGTTTCCTGTGCTCAAGATTCACCAACTTGACCTCCTCAAGAGTTGCAGCTTCAACTTTGGAATGACCCAGGTTGAGTAGCGAAAACCTTCCAATCTGTACGAGAAAGATTAGCCAAAATTTCTTTTGAGTTGTCCTCAGCTCTATCCCAATACCGCATGTTATTATCTGATGAGCTACCTCCCTGCATACCAGTTTGTCAGGGAGGAATTTGGGAAGTGCATGAGGAGGGATAGAACATCCAAAAACCCTGATATAGGAGAAATTCTCCTCAATAAACCAATCGACAACCGCCTTGATATTTCCTATGACTAACTCTGATATAAGGGGGGGTGCACAACTAAACATCATCTAATGCACCGATATCACCACGAAATGATGAATTTCGTAAAAAGAATCTTTAGCATTTTCTTCCCACATCTTAGAATGATATTCATGAATCAGTTCAGGGCAAGCTGGGTTCCAACTCCAATTCATCAAAGGGAAAGGACTTGTGAAGCATATAGCATTCATGATGTATGCTGACATGTAAAAAGATACTGGTCTACCACTGGACCTCGCGGTTTGATACTCTATAACATCCTTAGCTAGGTTGTCTGATAGGATTTTGTTCCAATTGAAGCTATAGCCTTCGACTGCTTCATGTAAAAGGGGCACCCATTCTGCAGGAAAATGGGTAGGACTTTTCTTTCCGAAAATTCTACATAACATCATAGCCACATAAACCATGTACTCATTCAAAGAGGCTGTGGCATAAACATTATGGGTATCGGCCCTGAATTTTGGTGGGTGTCTCCATCAGTCTCTGATTATGTTGGGGTATGTTTGGTCTGCCTCTGTACATTCTTTCCTTTGAAATTCACTTACGAATTATTTGTTATAAATATATTTAGAAGTGGGAGACAGTTTGTACATTAGTTGTATATTCTTCGGTCTGAAAGAGTCGATGACAACCCCTTGACTGTCCAAAATGCTTCTTGTTTGCACGTCTCTCCTCTCTAAAGACCAACTGATCATATCATTATATGTCATGATTCGTGGGCGCGTAGCCACTTTGTGAAGTTCGGACTTTTCTATGTCCTAAAGTTTTTTTTCAGAATCGTCGGGAAAATTCTTGATTTCATAGTCCAGGGTTTCGAAAATTTGCCACCAGGATTTGATGGAGTCAATAGCATGCGGTGTAGTATCAGACACGACATCTCCTTCTGGGCTGGAGCTTTCAGCTGCTTCTTCACTTTTCTTAGGTGCCTTTCTAGGTGCCATAATGTTCATGTTTAGGATGAATTCCTGTCGTAGAGACAAATGTGTAAGCTTGTTGAATGCAATTCACTTCTGAATTTAATCGATAAAAATGAAATTGGAAAAGATAAACCAATCCTCTATTAACCTTTAACTCTTCTTACAACGGGCGTACTGAGACAGGTGGTAAAACTTTAATGTCTTATTGGGGAAGATATGCCCAGAGATACATAGTTAAGTCAAAAACATCTCTATTCATCCATTGCAAATATTACTGTATATTGGCGATTTCAAACTGGAGCTTTAAAAGGACTGCTTTCACTAAATCCCGAAATGTGAAATGTGAAAAGTCATTTTAATCCTTATTAATCCCATTTTACATTAACTTAAACTCGTCTTAAACTTTATTAAAAAAAAATCATGATTTCACATTTCGGCATTTCGGGGATCCTGTACCCATGAGGCATGTCATAAGAAAACCTCGAATCGCGAAACCACAATGGGATTAGTTTAGACGTTGATTACTTATATTAACACTTTAATCATTTAAGATTAGTAATTAACTTCTTCCTTTCGGAAAATTGGGAACCGAGAGTTCAAGGGCTAGCGCTTTGACAACACTTTGATACAAAGAAACCCGAAACACGAGAGATTAAGTTGTTGATCCTGTTTAAGAGTTTAATTAATCACAATTAGAGGATGCTTTGTGAAACGCGCGTCGGGGTTTATAGCACCTAATTTTTCCCTTTTTTTAATTTTATTTATTACTTTAATATAAGACCATTTCGGGATTTCGGCACCGGGAAATCTAGAGTTGTTAATTAGGAAAGCATGCCTTGTGAAATGCCGAATCCCGAAATGCGAAAAATCGAAAGATTTTTGACTCTTTTTAAGATTACGGGTAGCTCCAAGACTAGGAAAAAGCGACGCTTCAGGTTTAAAGGGTAAAACATTAAACTTTGTGTCAACATACACTATAAATATGTGCCATGGGTGTGCTAGAAAAATAAGAAATTCAAGGTATTTTTATGCTGCAAGAATTCTTCTTTGAGAATCATCTTTTCTCTTTGAATCATTCAAGCACCATTACAAGGGCCATTCCACTCACCTCTTGAGAGGATTGGCATTGTATTTCTTCATCATTGTCACTTGCCATTGCATGAAGAGAAGATCTCTCTATTAAGGAAATCAAGAGCCCTCCCAAGGAGTAAGAGGGGACTCATAGGTCCCTGCCTTTCTCTACGGTGTTTAGCATATAAATATATTGATCCATTGGTATCTATATATTGGTCATTTTTTTCTTTTCATGGTTCT